>OU898277.1:131438290-131609481 GCA_918026665.1 Diabrotica balteata
TTCAGTTGTATTACAAGATATATCACTCTTTCCGACACTGCTGAGTATTTCACAATCTGGTGTTCTATTCTTCGGTTGTCCATGAAAGCCACTCCTCCTTGGCTGTGGTTCTCCTCTAAATTGGTATAGAGTGTGCCCAGATATTAGGGTGGTCTTTTTCTCTCCTTGAAGTCTCGTTTCACATAAGCTTACAATATCCCATTTAATAGCCCTTAGTTCCTGCTCTAATTCCTCTAGATGGTCGTTCGTTCTCATGGTTTTAATGTTGTATGTAGTAATTTTAAAATTTTGAGAGTTAATTTGTTTATTTTTGTCATGTATTTTCGATCTTCTGCCTCCCCCAGAATCCGTGAGGCAGTCCATAGTGGAGTGGGATTCTGAGATATAAACTCTACCCACCTGGGGTACTATATTTTTGAATCTCGATTTATGCATGAATATATTGAAGGGAAAATGGCAGTTAAAACGCCACGCTTACCGAGCGGGTTGGCGAGTTTAGATTTCAGGCGCCCCTAACCTGGAGTCAGACGCTGTTTGCAGCCATCCATTCTGGATCAGACGCTGTTTTGTACCAGCCCTAAAATCACGGGATTGCCACTTCCGCCATTCTCGTCGTACCGAAGGTATACTTCTCCGCCGTGATTGCCGTTGTGGTCTTTATCCGTAACCCTGGACAAGGGACCCTAAAAACGTGCTAGTTTCCCGGGTCAGGAAACCCCTGGAATCTGCGGAGGGCAGGGAACGATTCCTTTTCCCTGATAGAACTGTCCGAAGAGTTCCTACCCGCTACCCGCATATACCAGATCATACGTTAAAAATTATATTGGATTATCTAACAATTTTGGATTAACCAAACTAATATTAACTATCATAAATTTTAAGTTTTTATGTACTAATATCTTTGTGTTAATGCCAGTTTATAACAGAATAAAAAATAATAATATATCAATAATAACGCTCCTTCTATTTTCCATATTTTTGTTTCAGGTATATACTGTAGATTGTATTGTTATGCTCAAAAACATGTAAAAAATATTCGAGCCATTACCAGACCAATTGATTTACCAGATCCAAATACCAAAAAGAAGAGCACCAAACATAAGAACAAAGCTCTTCACATTCACCTTCATAATCATCACAGTAGTCCATACCACGTCAGCGATCACAAAGCTGCCATTACCGTAGGTAAGTACATTAGTTTTACAGAACTGGATTTAATGTTTAACACTGATGCAAATTTAATTGAATTTTTAAATTTTCATTAATCATAAATATTTTATGTGATTACATTAAAAAAATACAATATGATTTTAATTGTTTTTTTTTTCTTCTAGTCATTATCCAATATCTATTGAAGTATTTCTAATATTACCATATATTTTGTAATAATTTTCTATTTTTTTGAAATTTAGAGATTGGATTGTATGAAACAAAATTCTTAGAATATCTTATGAAAAACGTAACTCTTCTTTCGTTATCTCCCACGTTTCCTTCTTCTTCTTCTTCTTTTTATATGGACATGAATCTGTCTGTTTTTTAATGTAACCCCAGTAAGTTGTTGTTCCACCGTTTTCATGGTCTTCCTACTGATCGTTTTCCTAATGGGGAACCGTCTCTTGCCGTCTTTACTACTCTAGTTGTTGTTATTCGGCTTATTATGGTTCCATTTTACTCTTCTATTTCTTACCCACCTGTTAATGTTCTCCACCTTGCATCAATGTCGTAAATCTGTACGTTCAGCTCTGCCCTATAGTCTTACCATCAATGTTTCTAAGTGTTTTCATCTATGCTGTTTCTAACATCCTGTTTGTCCTCCCTGTGCAAAGTATTGTTTCTACCGCGTATGTCATTATTTGTCTGATGACTGTTTTGTAAATTCTGCTTTTCGTTTCTTTACAGATATTTTTATTTCTCCATATTATTTCATTTGGGTAGCCTGCAGCTGTGTTTGCTCTTTTTGCTTGATTTTCCATTTCAATTTTGAGCTTTGTGTAGCTAGATAATGTGATGCCTAGATATTTAAACTCCATCACTTGTTCTATTATCTTACCTTCCAGCTCCAATTAACATCTAAGTAAATTTGCTGTTGTAAACATGCATTCTGCGTTTTCGAGGAAATTAACGTGTTAAATTTTCTGGTGGTTATATTAAATTGGTGCAGCATACGTTGTTAATAATATTTACTTTAAGAGAGTAGTATTGCGTCGTCTGCATAGCAGATTATTTTAAGTTGTTTTTCTCCCATTTGGTATCCTTTTTTAGTTCTTATTTTGTTTTTTTATTTTATCCATAATCAGATTTAACAATAGAGGACTCATATCTTATCTCATTTCCAGCTTCGATAGGGTCGGTCACATGTTTCCGTCTATAGTAATTCAGCTATTCACCATAAATGTAATCAATATACCTCGAAAACAGTTCTCAGTTAAGTCGTAGGTTTAGTTTTGGTGAATTTACATATTGCAGTTATCATCAACATCATTAGCAGTTCTGAATCCATGCTGAACATAGGTCGTTAGTAAATGATTCAATTGTCTTTGATCTTAAACACCTTAAATTCAGTTTAGCTGGATACGCATAAGGACGTCCGGAGGACGTTCTTGATGACTA
This sequence comes from Diabrotica balteata, assembly GCA_918026665.1. Lineage (NCBI taxonomy): Eukaryota > Metazoa > Arthropoda > Insecta > Coleoptera > Chrysomelidae > Diabrotica > Diabrotica balteata. Next base: position 131,440,901 of record OU898277.1, read on the forward strand.
TATGTATGGTGGCTAGTGGTTAGTTCTTTTAATTACGTCCATATCACCAGTTTTTCCTCTCATTCTTTAATTTAAACTGTGTCTTTGGGGGATACATTTACATTACATCTGTGCCACTTATATTTTATTAATTAGTTTTCTGGTAAGTGTCAAGGTTTCTGCTCCATACATTAGAACTGGAAGTAAACACTGACCAAAGACCTTGCTTTTAAGGCAGATGGAAATATTTAGGAATTCTATCTGGGAATATTGAGAAGCATTAGCAGAATCTGACTTACCAGTAACTAAAGGAGATCCTAATAAAACGTGGGAATACACAAAGTAAGGGATCACTGAAGTTATCAACAATGCTAATCCCAAAGACAAAACAGCTAGGAAAAACATTGGATGACTGAAGAGACGCTTAATCTTGTAAAAAAATTCAAAACAAATAAAAAATAGAGATATGCACCATAAATACAGCAATAAAACACTTATGTAGAAGGGACATAAATAATAATATTAAAAACATATGTGTACAACTAGAGAAACATGCTGATCACCAAGAATCTAGAGAACTTTTCTTAAAATACAAGTATCTAGCGAAAGAATTTAAACCGTAGACACAAATCATCAAAGATAATAGTGGAAATACCATAACAAACCTAGATGGTATTGCAGAGGTGTGAAAACAATATTGCGAAATACTATTCTCTAACAATGACCCAGACAATAATATAGAGAAAGGAAGTTATGAAAAAGAACCTTAAATATTGAAATCAGAATTTGAGGCGACAATTAAAAAGCTAAAATTCAGAAAAGCAGAAGGAGAAGATGAAATAACAGCTAAAACATATAAAGAAATGGGATAATTAGGGACGAAAGTAATGCTTAGAATTTGCATTGAGATCTGGAATACCGGAAAGTTGCCAAATAACTGGGGTAAACTCACGTTTAGTCCCATATAGAATAGAATAGAAATATGCTTTATTGTCACTGAAAATTATTGAACAATTTTATGGACAAAGCTAAAAAATAAATCAGTCAAATAATACAAAAGTATAAAACAAAAACAATATAGTAAAAAACAGAATATATAACAAATGTTTACTGACAGATTGCAGTAATTACCGTACAGTAGCATTGATATCACATGCAAGTAAATTACTTCTAACCATCATCAATGAAAGACTAAAAGTAATTCTCTTACCACAAATTCCCCAAAAATAATGCGGATTTGTACCAGAGAATACGTCCCAGGGGTACGCCAAAAAATCTAATCTATTTATTACAAAAACTATATGTTAGTAATACTGCTTATGTAAGAGTCAATAATATGGTTTCTAAAAACTTCAAATTAAAATCTGGAGTTTGACAGGGATGCATTATATCCCCTATTCTATTCAATATATATATAGTGAACATATTATGCGTCAATTTTTTGAGGAATAGCAAGGTAGAAGAGGAAGAAAAATCAAAAACTTAAGTTATGCTGATGACCCTGTTATATTGGCATTTATATCAGAAGAACTGAAACAAATTATGAATAGATTAGGCACGGTGAGTACGAAACTATGGTTCAAAAATAAATATTCATAAAATTAAAGTGATGATCATCGAAAGAATCAGAAACAACCAAGCAGATATAAGAAACATGGGTTATGAAGTGGTCAGGCAATGTAATTACTTAAGCTCCGTTATTACTTACAGTAGAGGATGCAAAGACAAGATCCGTCGACGCATGACAATGGCCAGATCGCAAACAGCTAAACTCACAAATATTTGGAAGAACACTGATATCACAAAAAATACAAAATTACGCCTTATTCAAGCATTGATATTTCTTATTGCCACCTATGCTTCAGAAACTTGGTTAATAAAAATGCCGATTCAAACCATATAATGGCATTTACAATGTGGGTGCACCGTAGAATTTTGCGCATACTATGGACCGCCCATCGCACAAATAACTCAATTCCAGCAGAACTTAACGTAAAAACTAGACTAATCACAACTATCATCCAAAATATATTGATATATTTTGAAAATTTTACTAGAAAAAGGGAAGACATGGAGTGAGTGATAGTTGAAGGTAACGTACGGGGTAAAAGATCCAGAGGAAGATCTTAAGTACGATAGTCGGACCAAATAAAGGACATAACTGGTTCCTCATTCTCTGAAGCATAACAACACACACAGAAGAGAAATAATTGGACAGAAATAGTTAAACAAATTACATGACGCCACTACATCCTTACGAAGGAGAAAAGGTTCGAAAAGATTTCTAGCACGTTCAAAGAATTGCAAAGAAATAGAAGAGTTTAACATGAAACACAACACACTTAACCTATATATTAAACTGAAAGAAATTTCGGGTAATACACGGAAGAGAATACTACAAGAAACTTCAATGGAAATCTACAAAAAGAAAAACAACAAACTTGGGAAAAGTACATCAAGGACTTAACTTAAAAAGTGCTAAAGCACCGGGTCCTGATAAAATTTCAGTAGAAATATTAAAAATCCTGAATGACGAAAATATAAAGTGTTTAACTAAAGTATTTAATACAATATAAATACAGTGCTTTTCAGATAAAATTATCCACCTTAAATAACTTTTGAACCTCTATTTTTTTGGAAAAACGCAAAAACACTTTAATGAATATCTGAAGGGGGAGGCATAATATCATATTTAAGGTTGCTGGAAATGCACCCTCTCACCCCCTGTATCAACCCTTTATTTTTTTTAAATTACTTTCCCTTTTTTTATTTTATATTTGGATTCTCCTTTTTGTACTGATTTCAGAAATGTATAATACATGATACTTGAAGTGATTAGTTTATAAGAAAAGTAAATACAAAAGCAAGAAAATTGGATTGAAAAAAAATTATTTTTTAACAATTTTATTACACACATTTAGAACAAACATTTCACTACTAAAAATGTTTACAATAATTGTAAAAATGACTGCCTTTCACTTTTATACAATAGTACAATCTATTTTGAAATTCTTCTCTGACATTGCTTAACACGTCTGCATTTAATTGTCGACATTTACCCTCTATTCTTTGTTGTAAATCATCTAGATATGCTGGTTGAGTAGCATAATTTTTGTTTTTAAATACTCCCATAAGAAGAAGTCTAGAGGTGTTCAATCCGGTGACCTAGGTGGCCAATCGATCATCTGTCGTCTTTTACCTATCCAAGGACCGGGAAACGTTTCGTTTAAAAATTATCGCATAGGTAAAGCAAAGTGTGGAGAAGCTCCATCATGTTGAAATACAACCAAATCATCGGAAAGGTTATCATCATTTGCTACTATTGTTCTAACGATCAACCACTTGCCTATATAATTCAAGATGCGATGCACCATTTAAGTTTCCAGTGATAAAGAAAGTTCCGATAATGTGATTACGTAGGATACCACATCATACGTTTAACCTTTGAGGATGCTATGTGTGAAATTCGCGTACAATATGTGGATCACTCTCAGCCCAGTTACGGCAATTATATCTGTCCATCAAACCGTTTAATGAGAATGAGCATTCATCCGAGAAGCAAATATTGTTTAACAATTGTGGATTGTTAATGATGCATTTTATCATTAATTCGCAACATTCGGGACGACGATCAAAATCTTCTTCATTTAACTCTTGTACTAAGGTAATTTTATATGGATGAAACTTAAATTTATGGAGGACTCGGAAGGCTGTAGAAGATGAAACACCGATTGCTCTGCGTATTGTTGACAGTGACTGTGATTGTTAAGAGTCTAAGTTAACTTGCCCTAAAACAGCTACTTGGATTGCTTTTTTATTTACAAGTTTCTGTCGGTTATGTTTTTTATTGCAAACTGACCCTCTTGATCTAATTTTTTCTGCATCAGTTCAATCACACACTAATGAGTTGCATGTCTATTGTGGTGTATTTCATTAAAAATTCTAGCAGCATCTCGTGCACAATTATTATTTTTGTAGTATAAACCTACAATTTCGATTCTCTCTTGCAAAGTGTACACCATTTCAGCGATCAAATTGCACATGTATCAAAATAAGCTGTCACTTACAAGTTATAACAAATTGTCGCTATTAACCGATTAAAACAACTGTAAAAATGATATCGAAAACCTTTGATAAAACTTGAATAAAAAGTGAATTATTTTGTTTCTTGGTTTTTAAAGGTACTACGAATAGTACGGTTAAATATTTAAAGAGTTTAAATTATGCTACAACCTTTTTTGTTAGACTCAATTAAGGTGAGGGAGATACTGTCTTGTTAACAGGAAAATTATCTATCTGATATACTAATCACATAAAGCCAAAGGTATTATACATTTTTGAAATCAGAACAAAAAGGAGAATCCAAATATAAAACAAAAAAAACGGGAAAGTAATTTAAAAAAAAATAAAGGGTTAATACAGGGGGTGAGAGGGTGCATTTTCCAGCAACCTTTAATATGATATTATGTCTCCCCCTTCAGATATTAATTGACGTGCTTTTGCGTTTTTCCAAAAAATTAGAAGTTTAAAAGTTATTTAAGGTGGATAGTTTTATCTGAAAAGCACTGTATATGTGTGTGTGTGTTATAAGGTATTGAAACCACTTTTTTTATTTTAAGTATAAAATATTTTATTCTTCAATATATTGCCTATGTGAGTCCATTTCTAATAGGTAAAAACAAATATTAATAAAACTTAGTCACAATCAAATTATTCTACCACCAACATCCGGTTTTGCAAACTATAACTTGCTATGCATCTTCAGGCCAACGGTATATAGTAAACTAAATGATGAAAATATAATAGCCCGTATTAGGGTGCTGTCAGCTAGGTACAGAATATACAGCAAATATGTCAATATTTTATGTGTAATTATGTAAAAAGAGATATAGTAAAATTAAAAAATAAATAAATAAATATTACTTAAATGCCGATACAAGGATTATTGTTAACTGTTTGAGAAAACATAGTTAAAACATAGTTAAAATTCATACCACAACAGTGTGTTAATTATGTTTTCTCAAACAGTTAATAATAATCCTTGTATCGGCAAGTATTATTTACTTATTTAATGTAAATTTTACTAGATCACTTTTTACATAATTTTTATTCAATCAATTTAAATTCATATTTAATAAAAACACACATATATAAAATTCGCATAATTGCTGCATATTCTGTACCAGACAGCACTCTAATACGGGTGATGATATTTTCAGCATTTAGTTTACCATGTACCACAGAGATGAAAATGCTTAGGAAATTATAGTATCCGAAATAGGTCTATTAATATAGGTAATAGGTATATATTTCTTTTTACCAATTAAATATTGTCTTTGTTTAACTTATTAATTTGTGTTTTAACATCTATACTATAAATATGATTTGTAAAAACGTTAATTTTTAATTTTTTTCTTTTCTTTTAGGCATAATAATGGGTGTGTTTCTTATCTGCTGGGTACCGTTCTTCTGTATAAATATCGTAGCAGCGTTCTGCAAAACCTGTATCCCAGATATAACATTTAAAATTCTCACTTGGTTGGGATATTCCAACTCAGCGTTTAATCCCATCATATATTCCATATTTAACACTGAATTTAGAGAAGCTTTTAAGAGGATTTTGACTGCCCACTATCCAGACTGGTGCAAGTGTGGCTATCAAAGCGTGTCACTAAACAACGACAAATACGTTACAGATTACGGTACGAAGACTTTGGTGGTCAACGCCAGGAGAAACGGTAGTTTTGGTGAATTCTCTAGTGAACATCTTAGCTGTGAATCCGTACGACAAACCAGGGTCAACTCTGAAAAGGATATATTGGAAGATATTAGCGCCATTTGACAGGAATGTGGCAATTTACAAGATACAATGGTGTAAATTAGAGGTTTGTAATGATATAGAAATAGGTATGTGAGAGAATTAGAAAGGGTTCAACGAGTTACCTGCCCACACAATCAAATACAAACAGATATTTTTAGAACCCTAATAAACAGAGAGTTATTAAATGGATATTATCTAGATAGAATACGTGTTTCAAAGACTAAAAATCAGTATTTTATAAACATGAAGTCTATTGTCTAATTTTTTAACTCATTATAGCACTTTATTTACACACATATATAAAAAATAACTGCATAAATATACTACCTTAATAAGCAATAAGTTCAGCAATACTATTTTTAAAAAGGTCCAATTTTTTGAATTTTTATTGTTCGAACTGTGGTTTGCCTTTTCTTACATTCACGTTTTCGTGATAGTTATACCTTTCATTTCGCTTACACTAGGAAAATGAAATTCCCGTTGTCTATACGTTGGCTTTCCGTTGGCTATGACCATGAATCACAAAAGTTTTATTTAGAAATCATTTATAAAAGAAATGTAATAAAAAATACGGCTACTTCACAGAACGTTTTAGGACTAAAAATCCATCATTAGTATAATATTACCAGATATATGAAACATATAGAAAAATATGATTTGATATTAAAGTATTTAATTGATATCCTTCCATGACAATGTAAGACTCCCAATAGTGGTTGTTGCTTACCCTCAGACCTTGACTTAATGGGTTCTAGGTGGCAACAAAGCTAAAAAAAACGTTTTGATCTTATTTCTAAATTCTGAATTTTATTGAAACATAACGCTTCTTCTTCTTCTTTTTGTGCCACTCCTATCGGAGATTAGAAATCATCAAGGCTATTCTGACCTTGTTTACGGCTGACCTAAAGAGTTCATTAGTGGTGCAGCCAAACCACTTTCTCAAATTCCGCAACCATGACATTCTTCTACGGCCTGGATTCCGTTTTCCTTCTATTTTTCCCTGCATTATATTTTGAAGTAATGCGTATTTATGTCCTCTCGTCAGGTGACCAAAATATTCGAGTTTTCTTCGCTTTAGCGTTAACAAAATATCCGGGTCTTTTCCTATTCTTCGTATTACTTCACAGTTTGTTATTCTTTCAACCCAACTAATCTTCAGCATTCGACGATAGCACCACATCTCGAAACTTTCAATATTTTTTATGTTGTTCTGTTTGAGAGTCCAGGCCTCTACACCGTATAATAGCGTGTTAAATACATAGCCTCTCAGCATTCTTAATTGTAGAGGGATGCTTATATTTCTGTTGCAGAAGAATTTTCTCATCTTTATGAAGGTGGCCCTGGCAATTTCGATACGTCTTTTTATTTCACTGTTTTGGTCTCCAGTTTCGTTTATTAAAGTTCCCAAGTATTTGTAACTTGATACTTTTTCAACTTGAGTGCCGTTTATACTAATATACGCTGGTTGTGTCATGTTTTTACTGAGGACCATATACTTGGTTTTTTTAATATTGATATTTATACCATAATTGTTGCAAGCAATATTTATGTCTGTAAGTAATCTTTGTAATTCTTCTACTGTTCTTGCAACTAGTACAGTGTCGTACGCGTATCTAATATTATTTACAATCTCTCCATTAATTACGATTCCTCCGTTTGCTTGTAAAAGGGCTTCCTGACAGATGCTTTCACTATATACATTAAATAACAGAGGTGACAAAATGCAACCCTGTCGTACTCCTCTACGTATTTCTATTGCTTGTGATGTTTCAGTTTCTATTTTGATGTTAGCTTTCTGATTCCAATATAGATTGAGAATTATTCGCAGATCTTTATTATCTATGTCCTTCCTTTCAAGAATATCTCTAAGCTTATCATGGCGTACTCTGTCAAACGCTTTTTCAAAATCGATAAAACACGTATGTACCTCCTGATTAACGTCTAGGCATCTTTGTGTAAGAACATTGAAACCGAAGAGAGCTTCTTGAGCACCAAGCCCTTTTCTGAACCCCATCTGTGTATTACTAATATCTGACTCCAACTTTTGATAAACTCGGTTGTGGATGATTTTTAGAAATATCTTTAGTAGGTGGCTCATTAAAAATATTTTTCGATGTTCTGAACATTCTTTAGCATTAGATTTCTTTGGCAGTGTAACGAATGTAGACAACAGCCACTCTTGAGGTATAATACCAGTATTGTATATTGTATTAAATAAGTACAATATTATACCTATTGATTCATCATTCAAGAGCTTAAGCAATTCGGTAGGAACCTCATCCGGTCCATTTGCCTTCCCAGTTTTGGAATTTATAAGTTCCATTTCTACTTCACATTTTAGAATTTCAGGTCCCGTTTCGCCATATATCAGAACAATGTTATTTCTGTTGTCCTCACATAATTCTCTTATGTATTCACTCCATCTATTAATTTTCTCTGTTAAATCTATAATAATCTTTCCATCTTTGTTCTTAAGCAAACTTATTTGACGTCTTCTTTGGGTTCCAGTAATTTCTCTTACTTTTTTATGTATATTGAACGTGTCATACTTTCTTTTATAGTTTTTCATTTCTACACATTGTTCTGTAATCCATGATTCTTTGGCATTTCTTATTCTTTGCTTTCTGTTCTTATCAACCTCTCTGTATTTTTCTGCATTATTCTTCATTTTACGTCTTTCATCCATTAGTTCTAGAATGTCTTGTGTCATCCACACCTTATGTTTCTTTGCAGATTTGGTTAGGTGTTTCTTTTCCGTAGTTCTTATTACAGTATTTATATACTTAAGTTTTTCATCTATGTTGTCTGTTCTGCGGATTTGGCTTTCTGCTACACTGAGGCTGGTGTTCATTTCTTTTCGCACTGTTTGTCGTAGATGTTCATTTTTAAGCTGGCTTAAGTCTAATGCTGGAATGATGGCGTTTCTTATTTTCTTTGGTCTAGCTTCTATCACAGATACTACTGGATTATGATCCGAACCGATATCAGCTCCAGGGAAAGTTTTACTAGATTTTACGGCATTACGGTATTTTTTTGTCACCAATATGTAATCTATTTGGTTTCTGACCACTTTTTCTTGTGTATGTTGAGGTGACGTCCACGTATATAGTCGCCTTAGGGGTAGTTTAAAGAATGTATTAGTTATTATTAAATCTTCGCTTTGACAAAACTGAACTAAACGATCACCCCTTTCATTTCTATTACCTAAGCCATATTCACCGACATTTTCTTCAACTTTACCCTGACCTACCTTGGCGTTCAGATCGCCCATTACTATGTTAATGTGTTGTCTCTTTGTTGTTCTCATCACCTCTTCTAAAATATTATAGAATTGTTCTATTTCCTCTTCGTCTTTGTCTGCTGTAGGAGCGTACACTTGTATGATGTTTATCATGTTCTTCTTATCTTTTAATTGTATTAACATCACGCGCTCTGAGAATGGAGTAAAGTTTACTACAGCATCTTTCCATTTTTTTCAGATGATGACTCCTACTCCGTATCGATGGGTTTTGGTGTCACTTCTGGCATAATAAAACATACCATGATTATTTGTGGGACATTTGCCGTTTCCTGGCCATTGTGTATCTCTCGTGCCTAATATGTCTATACCCAAATGATCCATTTCCAACACGACGTTATCTAATTTTCCCGAAGAGAATAAGCTCCTTACATTCCATGTAGCAATTTTTATGGTTGTCTTTTTCTTTTTACAATGGTTTCGCTGGTTTACGACCGAGAAAGCATTGTACTTATCTATTTCTCTTTCTCTGCCGGATCTTGGTATCCGATGTCCATGATCAGTACTTTTCCTTTGCATGTCTACCATGATGATTACTACTAGGGGTACTCTATGAGTCTTTAATGCAGTGGTTCCCCGTTGCCTTCTGCATCCTTATGCCGTTGACCATTCTGTAGGGTTCTCGGTCTCAGGACAAAAAAGTTCCCTAACACTTACCAACTCATCCGCCCGAAGCCGTTGGTCAGTAAGTGTGGGATTGCTTATACCGGCAATCGCTCGGTAAAATTTTCGCCATATCTGGCTACCCTCACTTAGTTTAGCCTGCAGACCAATGCAGTTGCCCGGGGTGTGGCACGTGGGGCCATAAGTGAGAGTTAGTTACCTTATGAGGACCAGATATCAAGAACCATCTTCCGTCTATGACGCTCGATGTGGTTGTTCCGATGAAAGGTGCTACCTCTACAACTCAACCCTACACCTCAACATAACGCTAATTCTGACCAAAACACTTCTTCTTCTAATTGCGCCGTCTTATTTTGCAGGTTGTCGATCCAACGGTTAATTGTAGCTTTGGAAACTGCTGCACGAGAACTTTCTGTGGATGAGCGGTCAAACCATCTCAGGTTCTTTTAGCCACAAGTTCTGGAATCTTTCCACTGATCTTTTGTCATCTACTTCTCCTAATATATAATATGGCTCACCTACCAACTCTTACAGTCATACAGCAGGACAAAAACATAACATCTGAGCTCTAGACTAAGGTTGATCTTGTAAAAAAGGTTTCATGTGTATGAGTATTTTGCTCGCTTGTTTGGTTCTTAATATAATTTCTATTTTGGGTTAGATCGATTGTTGATACTTGCTCCCAAATATTTTATAAACGTTACGTGATCTATTCTTTGTCCCTTGGCATACAAATGTGTTTATTGGTATGTTTACAAATACTAGAATTTTTAGTTTTGGAATCAATTTTAATTTAAACTGAACATTTTGCTGAAAGGACCTACCGTATTTAATATATTTTGTAGGTATTGTGTGTTGCTTGATATCGAATAGTATCAGCGTACCTGATGTTGTTTATGCGGTTTAGGTGGCGCCATATTTATTAGTGTCGTTTGTTACTTTATTAACTGGAATGAGATCTGGTCTATTGTGTGCCTCTGGTTGGTCTGTAAACACAGCGCGATCGCAGTATAGCTTATAGTGGTCATTATCAAGTATACTGTCAGGGATATATTGATAGTATGGCAGAAAGTTGGTCTGGACAAGTCTGAGTTTGGTAGTTAAATCTTAATGTAGGATATTTCGTACTAATTAATTCCGTTCCTTACATTTAGTTGCAATAAATACTTGACAGCCCCTGGTGATATGTTGGATGGTTTTTTAGGCTTGAAATCCTGAGGGTCTTAAACGATGATAACTTGATAATAATCTGATTTTGAATGGCGAGTATAGAACCTTCTGTTTTCGGAAACATCTTTCCTGATCTCAACTAATAATAATTAGACGCTATATTGTCGACATAATTGCAGTTAAGTTCATTAGAATGTCGCCCATGCAGAGGTTTGCCCATCTAGATGCGTAAAGTAACCTCACTTAGATGAAAAAAACTACGATTTAGACAATTTTCCCATAAGAATTAATATGGGAGCCTTCATACAATGCAATGATATACCAAAAACAAACATGGCGGCGTGTACAAAGGGCTAGTATGCTTTATCTCAGCTGTTATTAGTCCAATAGTGACATGTGAGGTGTCACGAGATAGCATATAGTGAATACAATGATATAGAAAAGAACTGTGAAACACTTAACGAAGGAGCATGTGATTCACCGTCAGATATGTGTCTACTGGGTTACAACTTGTGATTAGTAAACAAGACCTCGGCGCTATACAACTAATTATCAATAATGAACCGATAACAAGAATTAATCATTTTAAATATCTAGAATGTTGGATAAACGAAACACTAAATCCGGATGAAAAAATTAAAACTCGTATAGAAATTGCAAGAGGAGCATTTATGAAACTTGGATCTATTCTGAACAATTCTCAGCTGACCTTACGGCTGAGAATTAAGTTCCTAAAATGTTATGTGTATCCTGTATTACTGTATGGATGTGAAACCTGGATTATGAAGGTTAACATGATGAATAAATTAGAAGCCTTCGAGATGTGGTTATATAGTATTATGCTTAGAATATCATGGGTTCAACACATTTCAAACAGAGAAGTACTGAACAGAGTATGTCAAGGTGGAGGTGACTTAATAAAGATGATAAAAAAGAGAGAACTCGAATATCTGGGGCATATAATGAGAGGAAGCAGATACAGGATAATGCAGTTGATACTCAACGGAAAGACCGACGGAAGAAGGGGAATTGGTAGAAAGAAATACTCATGGCTCCGAAACCTTCGTCAATAGACTGGCTTATCAGCAGATGAATTATTACATTCCACACAAGATCGAGAACGATATCGGCAAATCGTCATGGAAGCTACCCACGGCTAAAACTTGGGCACGGTACTCGAAGAAGAAGAAGGGTTACAGATCATAGTAAAGCAGGCTCGATGAATGATTTGTTGATTTTGAAAAGGCATATGGTTCACTGTTATAACTAGGTACGTTTACATATACAAAGTATGAACAGATCGGCACGTCGATCGTTAGAATTAGGTTTTAACATTTATGAGTGATTTAATGACTACTGTATTATTCTGGAACAAAGCTGATAATTTAACTTACATTTAATGTTCTAAGTTACTTTGCTGCTTATCCCGAAGTGTTTTTAAAAGCGAAAAAACGAAAATTTTATCCCTATTTTTACATTACAGTTTAAAGTTTCAAGAAAATTAACTGTAATATGAGAATGGAATTTGAAACGATAAAACGTCAAGAAGATAATGAGTTTTTAAAGAATACCATATGGTGTGACGAATCAAAAAAAGAAATGTTTAATAGGCATATTTCCAATTACTGAAGCGAAGTCAATCAAAATTTCACAAGAGTACGTGCTTTTCAGAAACGATGGGAGATTATTCTTTTGTGCGATGAGAGACAACCAGGTTGTAGCTCTACAGTTTTAAAATGATAGCTTAAATGATCTGTTTTAGGTGAAAGATGTCTCAATATATTTAAAGTAAATTTACGCAATCTTCTTTAATTGATTCTAAACAATTTATTTCTATCACTTTGTAGAGAGTGAATTTAAGAGCCAATTATCCCAAATAATATCGATTATGACCAATTTATACATGGCTAGAATAATAAATTGTTCAATAAAAAATTCCTAGTAAAAACGTATATTTATTGAAAGGAACCCTTTCGAGTTACATCACAGAATGTTTTTGGATTCACTATTCCACCATCCATGCTGTTTCTAGGTATGCTTTTTTTAATTAAAATTTTTGTGAGTTATCGTATACAGCCGACTACAGTAAATTTATTTTCTTTGAAAAAAATAAATATCTTATCTTTAGATTAAATCACAATTACACTAGTGGCCAAAATTCTGTAAACTTTACAAAAATTTTAGTTTTATTATCAGCATTCCTCTTTTTCACTTAATATCTAACATCTATTTTAAGAGGAAAATCTTCTAAAAATTTAAAAATAAATAAAACAACAGCCATTAGCTATTAGTAGATATAGTTTTAAAAAAAGGTACAATGGTTATTATCAAGAAAATTAGGATTTGGTGGGATAACCTTTCTTTTTTAGGACAGAGTAAATCCTGCGAGGCAGGGAGTTCACAAGACGAGCCAAATGTTCTAGTGTAATAACTCTAAACCAATTTATAAGATATATTTTTGAAATGTGTACACATTTCAAAAAAAATATATATATATCTCTGGAATAAGTATAAATAACTTTTAATAACACAATAATATATTACACCACTTACATTTAACAAACAATTCTCACACATATCTCAAATTCATTGGATCAAATCTACCTCCTCAAGAACTTCCCGTTTACTGTCAAACAACTGCAATAATAGTATTGAGTTCTCCATTCAACAATATACAGTAGTTTCAAACATGTTCTACCATCCATCTATTAATAGAGTACCGGCATGTAAGTAATTTTATTTTATTTATTTATTTGCTCATTTATTAATTTATTACAATAGAAGAGATTTTATGACAATTTGTGGGCCTTACCTTGTCCTTTTAACTTTCTTAAAAAATATTTATACCTTTTATTCAACTCAATCATTTAAATAAAACCACAGACAGGTAATATTGGCATAATTATTGTAATTTATAACATCTAATTTGTTTATCTTTATTAGACAACACCCTAATATGGGTTTTTATCATTTCAGCATTTGTTTAACTTTGTATCGAGACCTGAAGATGCTTTGCATATTGTAGAAAGCGAAACCGGTCGTCTGATAGTTAAATTAAATTGATTGTGAGTAAGTCTTATTTATTATTTCTTTACCTAAACTTTACTCCGTTACTATCAAAGATTGAGATTCTGATTTCATTCCTCCAATTAACCTTACTTCATTGTGTTTCTGTCCAGCCTCTGTGTGACAAAGCCTGATCAATGCGTTTTTGTCTGTTTTTTTTGTTTAAAAACGGCTTCTTTCTTGCGCTCGCAATCCATTTTTACACAACTTTCTTCTGATAGTGCGATCCGATATTTGTAAGCAAGTTGATTTGACAGCATTAATTTCTGGTATGGCAGTGAAGTATGGGTCCTGAAAGAAAGATCCAAAAGCAAACTTGACACATTCGAAAGGAAAGTACTGAGGAGAATATTAGGGCCTGTCAGGGAAAACGGGATCTTCAGAAATCGATACAACAACGAGCTTTATCAACTTTATAAGGAAGAACCATTGTCAGACTTCATAAGAATACAAAGATTGCAATACGCCGGACATATGATAAAAATGAGAGAGGATATGCTACTAAAAAGAGCATTGAATGCTAGAATTCAGAGAAAGAGACCGGTTTGAAAGCCAAGAAAGCGCTGGGAAGACAAAGTAAACGTCCACGCACAAGCCCTTTTAGGATTTTGTGTATGGAAAGGATCAGCCGCCGACAAGCAAGGGTGTAGACAAAAAATAAAGAAGGTCAAGGCTCAATGTGGGCTGTAGTGCCGTAGAAGAAAAAGGCGAATTAATTTCTGTTGCGATCTGCGACGATCTTTTAGAAAGTCGGCATATTCTACGCTAATCGTATTGACTAACTTTCGGTTTTCTGCCTGTTCTTTTTGCTGATTTTTTCGTTAAGTGTTATGCTAACATTTACAAACTTTCATTACACCTGATTTTCTGACACCACCACCCAATTTGTTTGTTATTTCTTGATATGTGCAACCTTCTTCTCGAAGGTTAATTGCTTTAGCTCTCTTTATTGGCGACCAGTCCAAGACACGGTTTGGGTTTCTTAAGCTGAAATATAAAACAATAAAATAAAAATGTAATTGTACTGATATACTATATAAATCACGATCATGAGAGGACTGTTGCTGTAAAAATGATAATTTTTGTAAAGTTTTCAGAATTTTGGCCACTAGTGTAACTCCAGAGATAATAATTTTAGTTATAGGCAATTCACATACTATTTGAAAGATAGCTGATTTAAAATTGTTAAGAAATTATTAAATACAGGGTGTTTTTTTTAAAATTATTGCCTTACTGTAGTTTGAAGTAAATGGCGTATTATTTGGGAATACTCTGTATTTAGAAATTAGATTTGGGAATCAATTTCTAGAAGAACGTTACCTAATCTTTATGTACAAAGGTTTTTAAGATAATAATATTGTAAATGGATGAGATATTAACTTTGAAAAGTTTGTCCTAATATGTCAAAATTAAGAAAAAACAGATGAATAACTCAAAAAATACATAATTTTGACCCATGATACAAATTTTATCTAAAATCTTCTGAAGAATCTAAAAATGCAATAATATCCAGAGTGTTCCATTTAATATAACAAAATTTCTTTTTCACTTCTGTTATATCCGGAAGTGGCATGTCTGTCAGAATATTTTCTTTAAGTTTGTGATAATTTAAACACCATATTAATTATTTATTAAAAATCCTTTGTAAAAGGTATATATTTAGACCCAAACGGGCTAAGTTAAAAAGACAAAACGTTTTCGGAATCCATATTCCGTCATCAGTGTCTAAGAGTACATGAATGTAGCCACTAAATATGTGGGTAAAAACCCGTTAACAAATAATTAATTACATTTAGTTTACAAATTTTCTTATAATGGTTTAGGATGTTAAAGTTACCGTTGGATTAGGTAACATGGCGACATATGACTCCACGTTGAAGTTACTAGTCTTGAGACAGTGTGTCTACGAAGACTGTATGGGAGCAACTACAGCCACTACCGCAACTACTGGTATACAGCCAACTACAGGAACGTAGATTCCTTGTGGATTACCATATTAATTAATTTTTATAAATATCATGTTAGTAGTTTCCGATGTATAGATAGTGTAAGCTTGTCGTGACACGCCCTATATGGTATATGCTGCTGTATCATCATCATGATCATCATCAATCAGTCAATCGCGTCCACTGCTGGACATAGGTCTCCCTCAGTTCTTTCTGGTGTTCTCTACACTGGGCCGCTTGTATCCAGTTTTCTGCTAAACGTTTTATATCATCGGTCCATCTGATCAGTGGTCGTCCTCGGCTTCTTTTATAGTTTCTGGGCCTCCATTCCATAATACGTCTTGTCCACCGTCCATCTTGTGTTCTGGCTAAGTGCCCTGCCCAGTTCCACTTAAGCGTCGCGGTTCTTTCGATGACGTCTTGAACTCCTGATCTTTGCCTGATTTGTTGGTTTGTTATGTGGTCTCGAAGGCTCACGTTCAGCATTGCACCTTCCATGGCTCGTTGTGTAACTCTGAGTTTATTCGCAGATTTTTGCGTGAGTGTTAAAATCTCTGCTCCATAAGTTTGTACAGGCAAAACACATTGGTTATAAATCTTTCGCTTGAGACACATGGGAAATGAACTTTTTAGAATATTGCTTAATTTGCCAAATGCTGCCCATGTTAGGCCTATTCGCCTCATATTTCATGTGTTTGATTGTCTCTGTTTATTTTGATTTCGTGCCCCAGATATTTGTAAGTGTCTGTTTGTTGTATGGTATTATTGTCAGTAGTTATATTTCCACTCATTCCGAGATTTGTTATAAGCTTAGTTTTCTCAAAGTTTATTATTAATCCTGCTCTTTCAGACAGACTTTTAAGCGAATGCATCATAGAAACTGTATCATGTAAGTTACCTGCAATTAATACAACATCATCTGCATCATGCTGCTGTATAGATCAGATTAAAGTCATTCGTCTTTAATTACCCTTTATAAAAATGTATTGCTTATATATATTTAATTATGTGTAAAATATCACTGCCTTAAGTAATTGATATGTAGTTTATTTATAAACATATTATACTGAGTAATTTGATATATTTAATTTATTATGTATGTTGTTTATAAAATACTGATATTATATCATCTCGTAATGACATAGATAGACCAATGGAACTAGACTAAACGTTAAATGTACCAACCAACTATTCAGTATTATATAGCGCACACCATAAATTTTATTTAAGCAAATAGAAGCACGCCGTGTTGGTATAATCTAGTGACAGGTTATTTTATACAATGTACAATTGCAATGCTAGATTAAAGGGTTAACATGGTTTTGTGCTTTTAATGTGTATAACATATGTGAAATGTCTCTTAATGTTATGTTTCTTTACCAGATTGAAAGTCGAATATATGTCAATAGAGTTGCTTCTTTACTTACTAGATCAAATTAGCGTCACACGCACACAATTAGCGTCATCCTGTGATTTGAAATTATTTTAGAAATGTTTGTTTTTTTCAAATAGTCAAGGTGAAAAGCTTGGATTCGTTCCCGAGCTTTTCAAAAATATTGCAATAAGTTTTTCTTGCATAATCACTTTCATGGGATAACTCAAAATATAGTTTCAGAGTTCGCTCAGGGGAAAATAAACATTTTTATAACAAATTGTAACAATCAATTTTTTCAGACAAAACATTTTTTTTAATTTTTGGAATATTCCGAATAAAATAAATTTTCTGTATTTTTTTCCTAACTTGATTGTTTTCGAGTTAAAAAGAATTTAAAACTGAGAAAAACACAAAATTGTGGTTTTCAAGGCTCAAAAAGACAAATAAAAAACATAATTTTTGAATTTACCATAAATTTAAATTAAAACTCAAACCTTGTTCTATCATTTTCTGAGAATAAGTATTGTGGGACTATTTTATTTGAAAACATTGTTTTTAATCATTAATAAGCTTTTATGACAGGACAGGCGCTCGGGCTGCTGCGTGTATAAGACAGAAAAACAAGATCTAGAACATACATTTTTGCTGGTTTAAATTCTTGAAATACAGGGGTCTTCCCTGCCATACGCGCTTTATTATCAATGTAAAAACAATGATTTAATGGGTAATAAACATTACCAAGGATATTATTAGGATGATTACGCCAGGAGAGCAACATAATAAAGCCAGAGAGACTCTGGGCCTAGAGATGAATATGTAAAAATACGTTTATTGACGTTTCAATTTCCACTTCGGAAGTCGTTCTCAAAATACAAACAGTAAATTAAACAAATTTTGTTTTTTGTTACATAGTGAAAAATTCTTCTAATAATTTAATTTTATTATTTAACGCACACCAATAGATATTTAAATTTCAAATCAAATCACAATATTAATGTAAAAAAGGGAATAATTAATCCTTATACGATAACTTGTTCTAACGAAAATTCGTTCTTGGAGGAGAAACATTTGTTAACATCTGTTTTATTAAAAAATGATTATCCTTTATCGTTTATAAATAAGGAATTTTCAACAATCGATCGAATAGAACAGAACAACTTAGAACGAGATCTTACAGCATACACAAGGATGAGGAAAATAACAATACCGTACATAAAAGGACTATCAGAAAAACTTAAAAGAATAGGAATAAATTCAACATTTCAACAACATTCAAAACAACAAACACGTTGAGATCTATTTTGTCCAAAACCAAACCTAACAATGAACAAGACAGGACAAAGAATTGCATTTATAAAATACCTTGTGAATGCGATTAGTTTTATTTAGGTGAATCATCAAGGCCATTAAATGTTAGAATAAGTGAACATCAATCTTATATTAAAAACAGAGAATTTGATAGATCTTAAATCTGTAAACACGCATGGGATAATGAACATAGGGTTTAATGGAATAATTCAAATGTAGTCCTAAAAGAAACGGATGGTAAAAAAGGAAAAATCAAAGAAGCGGCTCTAATTATGATAAATGAGGCCAACTGTGTCGCAAATTCCTTACAGAATGTAGTAAAATCTGGTTACCAATATTGAAAGAGGAAGTTATTAATAAGAAAATACCAGTATTAGTAAGTCAGTAACATATGTAGGATACATCATTTATGTTTTTTAAATAACGTAACATATAAAATCAGAATTTTGATGTTTGTTGAAGGTAAACTAAATTCACAAACAAATACTTACAATGTCGGGATAGTATTATGAGGTTTTTTCCTGGTTTTTCCCTCATAATTTACTATGGAATCACTAACAGGATAATTTTACTGTCATCATGTCATGTGTTTGTCTTTTTAAAGAAGAATTACATGCTATGATTTTTTTCTGACGGATATTCTCAAGTTAAAGTTGATTTCATGTAATCGAATGAACTATCTTATAAGTAAAGTCGTCCCAGGAGCGCAACTCAACAACATTGGCAATATCATTTTAAAGTCGTCTACTTTAAAATGCATAATGTATGTCTGAATTGTCAATATAAATGAGTCAGATAAAATTAAATTATTAGAAGAATTTTTCACTATGTAACAAAAAACAAAATTTGTTTAATTTACTGTTTATATTTTGAGAACGATTTCCGAAGTGGAAATTGAAACGTCAATAAACGTATTTTTATCTTTAATTATGGTTTATTCCCAGTTTAATAGTAATTAATTCAAGATTTTATTATTTACATAATATAAGAATTAAAATTGAGACGTTTATGCATATTTTGTATGTATTACTGGTGTTGCCGGATTATTATGCCCATTGACCAACATCTATTCCTCGAACCAGAGGCCTTCTGGCTATAAATAACAATTAAACCATTCTTTTTTAATTGATAACGAAGCACGTATGGCAGAGCGTGCGTGTATTTCAACCAGCAAAAATATGTGCTCTAGATTTTGTTTCTTTCCCTTATAACACGCCGCAGCCCAAGCGCCCATCCTGTCATAAGCACTTTATTAACGAATAAAAACAATGTTTTAAAATAAAATAAACCCAAAATATTGATCAAAAAATGATAGAACAAGGTTTGAACTTGAATTAAGGTTATTGGTGAATTCAAATATATTTTTTTTACTTGTGTTTTTGAGCCTTGAAATAACTCGAGTTTAAAAAAAATTAATCATTGTCAGCATAGTTTTTATTTCTATGGTTTTATATATATATATATATATATATATATATATATATATATATATATATGTCGATTGCAAATTGTTTATGTAATGTATTTTCAGTTTATTTTATTAAGCATAAATTCTATTGTTGTGATTTGTAGAGGTAGCAGAGGAAGCTGCTCTTTGCTGTAAATATCACCACTGTGCCACCAGTATGGTAGTGGTAACAAAAAAAATTGTCTGCTAACTAGCAAATCTAATTCAGAGCAAGTTAATCCCACAATAGCTATATAGAGTGGACCAAAAGTCGGGAAACGCCTAATTATCTCTTAAACGGATGGTTCGAATTGCACGAAATTCAAAATTTAAAATCGAGTTTAACTATACGAAACTTGATCTTTTATCTGGTCACGAAGATCTCAAATAAACGAAATTCCAGTACCAAATATTTTTGAAGTAATTCAGTAAATATAGAATGATTTTAACATTAGTTCATAAAACTTAAAACAGCTTGACGTTTATTGAAAAGTTTTGTAAAATATATTGTCAAGTAGCTGGCAAATAGCCAGCCTATCTCTACTTCGTGAACGGATTCAACATATTCGAAAAACCCTTAATTTTCAATCCCAAAAACTTTTTAAGCTGCATTTTGAACTCTCCAATATTCTTAGTGACGATGATTGGTCACTTTTAGACCGCATTTTCTATCATCAAGCCGATAAAATCCCTCACAAACTCACAAAGAAACTCACAAAAACAAATTCCAATCACTTGTATCTAAGAAAAAATCACGTTCCACCACTTCTACTTCTCATTCACCTCTTACTAACACCGTCGTTAATCTTTCTTCTCACCAATTAACAAGTGCAGAAAGCAGTCTTCTATCTAAAGGTCTTAATTTTGCTATCACTCCTTTCAGAATTCCTACCGAAGAAATAGTTTCAAATGTGGAAGCGGCACTCCGCACAATTCCCAAAATTCCAGCCGACCGTATCCGCTTTGACGTCGCTAAATGTCTTGATACAGCCAAAATCGCTACTTCCAATATATCTCGTGAGGAATTCATAGCTCTCAAAAATCTCCGTTCTTTTTCTGAGACAATAATCCTTCCTGCAGACAAAGGTAATGCCACAGTCATCCTGGATACTCCTTCCTACATAGAGAAAGTAAACGACTTACTTAGGGATACATCCTGTTATAATACAATTTCTAGAGACCCCACTCCTAGAGCCGAACGCGAAATTTCCCATGCCATCAAACAATCCGATCTTTCCGATGATGTTAAGAAGTCCATAGTTGTGAAAAACTCCATCTGCCCCAGAATTTACGGTCTTCCCAAAATCCATAAAGACAACGTACCTCTTCGTCCCATTGTGACTACGATTAACTCTCCTACCTACAAACTCGCAAAGTACTTGTTGAATCAGTTTAAGACCTATACTGGTCGTACCTCTTCTTATGTCCGAAATTCCACACATTTCATCACCTTAATCTCCTCCCTCACGGTCGATCCCCAAGACATTCTCGTCAGTTTCGATGTATCATCCCTATTTACCAATATCCCCATACATGACTCTCTAGTTGTTCTGCGAGATCACTTGACCAATGATAACAAGTCTTTGGTTTTGGCAGATCTTGCGGAAAAATGCCTCCTTTCAACATATTTTTCTTTTAGAGGCAATTTCTACAAACAAATATCTGGAACACCAATGGGTTCTCCCCTTTCCCCTGTCATTGGTGACATTTTCATGGAAGCCTTTGAGTCTTTAGCCCTAGAATCTTACCCCTTAAAACCAAAAGTCTGGTTCCGCTACGTTGATGATACATTTATCATCTGGCCCCATAGTCAACATACCCTTTGTCCCTTCCTAGATCATCTTAACTCACAACATCCGAGTATAAAATTCAAAATGGAAGTAGAAAATAATCGGTCCCTTCCCTTTCTCGATGTGTTAGTCACCTCCAAGCCCAATGGCCGATTGGGTCACTCTGTTTATAGAAAAAAGACTCACACGAATCGTTACCTACATGCTTCATCACACCACCATCCTGCCCAAAAGAATTCTGTGATCAACTCTTTCATCCATCGGGCCATTTCGATTTCTGAACCTGACAACCTTAGAGAAGAACTTGGCCATCTGCAAAAAACCCTTGTCGCCAACGGTTACTCCAAGTCCACAATTCAAAATATTACACACCGACATCTACATCCCCCTTTACACCCTAGGACGACAAATTCAGAATCTTCGGGTAATACCCCTGTGGCTTTTCTTCCGTATATTCGAAATGTCACTGATAGGATTGGCAAAATTCTTCGCAAAGAAGGTATCAGGACTACTTTTCGACCACCCCAGAAAATCTCACAATATCTACCCTCTCCTAAGGACCCATTACCGCCCCTATCTTCCTGTGGTGTCTATTCTATTCCTTGTTCATGTGGACATGTGTATATTGGCGAAACTGGTCGTTCCGTCAAAACTCGGATTCAATAGCATCAAAGATGCATTCGATCAGGTCTTTTCTCCCATTCTTCAGTTGCAGAACACTGCCAAGAAACCGGTCATTCCATATTGTTCGAAAAAACCCATATTATTTCTAAGAGCTCCTTCTTTTATTCCAGGAAAATCCGTGAATCTCTAGAGATCCGAAAAAATCCACATAATATCAATCGAGAGGAAGGATACTACTTGTCTCCCATCTGGAATCTCAGTCTAGAGCCGCCGTCCGGTCCCGCTACCACGATGCAGCCACATGATTGGCCAGCGCGCGCTTCATGACGTTCGCGCCACGGAGTGTGCCGATACGTCCCGACACGACAGGTCACCGCGACTATAAATAGAGCGGTAGCGGAGTAATCGTCGGATTCACTCCCCGCCTCTCGACGCGTCAGTGTTCTGAGCTGTTGGACGTGAATCCTTGTCCTGACATTTGGTTTTCACCTCTGGCTGCGTTAAATAGTTGGGTTACTGTGATCAAATGCCCATCTTGGTAGTTAGTATTCGCCTCTGGTTAGGTTTAGTAACTGAGTTACCGTTGCTAACTACCCATCTTCCTGTATTTTGATTTCTTTCTCTTTGTTCTCCTGAAGAAGCTACATACAATTGTAGCGAAACGTCGAGATGAACCCACTTTTGGATCACTCACAAATGACACGGTCCAAACGCGGAGGACGAATAAACTATAATTTATTAGGGTATTTAATATTAATGTTATTTATGATGCAAAATATTTGATCATTGGTTTTTTTATATTTCAACCTTAAATTAAAAACTAAAACCAAGAAAAATATGGTGACTTATATTGTTACGATTTTTGTGGGTTAGAAGTAAAATCATTAAATAAATTATTTTATTTCAATTTTAATTTTACCAAATCATTAAATTTATTTTACAGTACTATAATGTTTTATGAAAACTAATATTTATTTGTTTTGTAAATCAGATTTGCTTTGATTGTTTTAGATACACTGTTTAGAATAACTTATTTTTAAATATTAAGGATGTTGACTTTTTCCATGTGTTCACAAACTGACTCGGGTTCTGCATTGTCATCAGCCCCATCGATGTCTTTTTTGGATAAGAGTGAATCCTCATTCTCATCCAACTAGACTCCATAATGCTTTTTCAACAAATTGTTAACGTCAACTGCAAAGCAGCAGTTGAATCTAGCAAAAGAGCCTTTAACCAATACAAGCGCTACAAAACTGTTGAGAATAAAATTGAATACAAAAAACAACGTGCTATAGCCAAAAAGACAACTAGAAATGCCAAACGCCAGTCATGGACTCAATATGTATCAACGTTAAATGCAAACACTCCCGTGACTGAAGTATGGAACAAAGTCCGAAGAATATCCGGATTGAATAGTAATCAGAATATCAAAAGCCTTGAAGTAAATGGAAAGGCAGTAACTAGTAATACTGAGATTGCCAAAATCCTTGCTAGCACATACAAAAACCGATCCAGTAATATTAATTATAAAAAATCTTTCATTAAATACAAACATTAAGAAGAAAATAAGAAAATTAGCGTTATACCTTATACAGATGAACCGTTAAATTTACCCATTTCTGAATTACAGTTTACAGAAGCACTATCAAATCTCAAAGAAACTAGCGCTGGCCCGGACGATATTCCTAGTATTTTTTGTCAAACACCTTTCAGATAGCGCTCACAAACAACTTCTAAATCTGTTTAATATCATTTGGCTACAGCACAAATTTCCTGAAAAATGGCGTGAATCCACAGTTATACCTATACAAAAACCTAATAGTATTAAAACAAGCTCCGAGTCATACCGACCGATATCTTTAACATGCGCCATGTGTAAGTTACTAGAAAAAATTATTAATAATAGACTAAGATGGCACCTCGAGAGACAAAATTTAATTATTCCAGAACAAAGTGGTTTTAGACAGCAAAGGTCAACCATAGATAATATCATAGATTTGGAAAGTGACATTTCTGAAGCATTCGCACTAAGGAATAAATGTCTAGCGGTTTTCTTTGACATATTAAGAGCTTTCGATACAGCCTGAAACAATTATATATTAAAAAAATTACATCGTTGGAACATTCAAGGTCACTGTTTCTTCTTTATTAAAAACTTTCTTCAAAATAGAGCTTTCAGAGTTAGGACAAACAACACAACATCAGATATAATGTATGCAGAAAATGGCATTCCTCAAGGCTCGGTAATAAGTCCTACGCTCTTTATAGTGGCAATGAATGATATTCTCATAAATCTAAAATCACCTATAAAGGCACGCGTCTACGTGGATGATCTTGTAGTTTTCTGCAAAGGTAAAAATATACAAAACATATTTGATCACACACAGAACTTCATAAAACACTTAGAACTCTGGTCACAAAAAACAGGTTTCTGTTTTTTCCACTGAAAAAACTCGTTTCATCCTTTTTCTAAGAAAAATGTCACAAACATCCCTAACCTAAGACTATGTAATGAGGACCTAAAACGTGTAACGTCAATAAAATTCTTGGGCATGACATTTGAAGAAAATCTAAGCTGGAAACTTCATATAACAAATTTGATCTTATCTTGTCACAAGCGATTAAATCTTCTTAAAACTCTGGCCAATAAAGAATGGGGTGCGGATCGCCAAACACTTTTAATGTTATACAGAACATTAATCAGATCAAAATTAGATTATGGATCTACTGTGTATTCTACAGCCACTAAGACGCTGCTAAAAAAACTTGACAGTCTTCACAACCTATCTTTACGTATAATATCTGGAGCTTTTCGCACAACACCAATCGAAAGTTTTTATTGTGAAGTTGGTGAACCGTCCTTAGAAGACAGAAAACTTTATTTAAGTGTAGCATATGCCGCAAAAATCAGGTCTTACTCGAAAAACCCTACCATTAATAATTGTTTTACAGAAAAGTATTTAAATCTCTTCATAAATAAGCCAAGAACTGCCAAACCTTTCTACACAAGGATTAGAAGCTATTTAAATCAATTAAACTACACGTTCCCAGAATTCTTTTCTTCCCAATTGTCCTCAATTCCTCCATGGCAAATAAAGAATCCTCAGTGCCTAACCCGCCTCATTTCTTTCGACAAACATTCAACAAACCCTCAGTTATTCAAATCCGCCTTCAACGATATGCTTCACAACTACAAGGACTATACACATATATACACAGATGCATCTAAATCAAATGAAGGTACTGGTGCTGCAATCATAATCCCAACATCGACAAATAAATATAAACTCCCTTCAGAGTACTCCATTTACTCTGCTGAACTGTATGCTCTATACCCTTGCTGTCAATGCATCCAATAACACCAATTATATCATACTCACAGACTCTCTAAGTTCAGTCCAGTCAATCCAATACGTCTACCCAACTAATCCTTTAGTCATCAAGATAAAAGAAGAAATCCACACCGCTCAACTGAATGGAAAAAAATATTATATTATTTTGGATATCATCCCATATTGGAATTCCAGGAAATGAAGAGGCAGACAACGCAGCAAAAGAAGCTGAAAGTAGTGATAGTGCGGAATGTACTAAGACATTTACGAGTGCGGACGTGAAAGCAACGGTTAAATTTAAAGTGCGATATATGTGGAAAGAAAAGTGGAAAGTGTCATCGGCAAAGCTACGCGATGTAAAAAAATCGATTAAACCCTGGCCCACATTACCAACAAGTCGAAGAGACCAGGTAATATTAAAGCGACTTCGACTGGGTCATACGCGACTAACGAATAGCTACGTGTTCTCTAACAAACAAGAACCAAGATGTGACAACTCTGATGAAAAAATAACAGTCAAATATATATTGGAAAAATGTCCAGCATTAACGCCAAAGCGCATATTGTACAGTATACCCAACAAACTAAGTGACATTTTAGGTTTACAGTGCAATATTTCAAACATAAAACGTTTCTTAACCTCACTTAATATTTTAAATGCGATCTAAACTAATACTATAAATGTAATAAAAATTATTGTTCGCTAATAGCCAATTTGGCTGATGCGATTTTGTTAATAAAAAAAAATCCTTTGACATTATCATTTATAATGCAAGAAAATCTGAATTTGATCTAAAATAATTTGACAAATTTTCACTTTTAGTAGGGCTTCGGGCCTGATTTCGTACAAGGACTTATCTTACACTAGCAATTAAACTTTGAACTTGTTCATTGGTCATCATATAAAAAATAGCAGCTTCATCTTGTTGCATGGTTATAGATATAGACGATTTACTATGGTCCAAATTGTCACCTCGGGGTAAAAGGAAAGGGTCTCAATCACCTTCTGTACCACCGTGTGCTCTGTAGAGGGGCTTCGAAAACATCGTGAGCTCCTCTACTTTTGTCCATTTTCAGGGTATGGACTTCAAAATGTTTTGTTTCCTGATGGCTCGTCTTAATAAAGACGAGAGATTTCTTACATGACAAATATCTTACATGATAGTTGTCGAAATAAACATCAGGTTTGTTGTCTTCGATGTCTTGCCTTGAAAAAGGCAAGTTATTTCTTACATGACCAAATATATATAGGTCGAAATAAAACACCAAAAATACAGTAGAAATAATACTCAGCCACACAGTATGGAAAGCTAAAAGGGAAGCAGAGCCCCGAGAGCACTAAGCTCTCGGAGAGCCCGTGAAGGACTGACCTGATTGACCTGGAAATCGCCTATTTTTATACTTTATGAAGTAGCGATTAGGGATTTCCAGGTCAGGGAGGAGCCAACGGGAAAAATAAGGGACGGGGCGATGCGTCTCGAACGAGAACTAGTCGCGTCCGAGAACATCCCCCTTCCTCTGGAGACTCTGTGGCTGGGAAAGAAATTTATTGAATTATTAAAAAAAATTACAATAAAAAATACAATACAAAATACATGAAAAGAAAATACATGAAAATGCAAAAAGTAATAAGTTCATAAAATCAAATTGTCTTTGAAACTCACAACACACTGCACTAACGAGGAAGGTCGGCGGCGTTGACGGCATCTACGGCTCCTGCAGCTCCATTCTCGATCGGTGTGTCGACTCCTCCAACGGGTTCGTCTTCTTCTCGGTCGTCCGGATCCCATCTGCCATATCCAACGGGGTTTCGCAGAGTACCAGGGTGCCGAAGCCTACGTGGTCGTCCAACCACTTTCGGTAGGGGGGCGATTACTGGGTCTGCTCCGGGACTTCCGTTGGCATCTGGGGCTTCTGACTTCGAAGAAGGCTGGCTCGTCAAAGTCGCCAGCACGTCGAAGGCATCCGGTCTGCAGAAGGCCTCGATGTCGGAGTGTCAGATAGCATTCTCTGTGGTTCTCCCCGTTCTTCTCTTGACTTCAACCCATGTTGAAGTCAATGGTTGTAGCCTTCTGCTGTGAGTCAAGCTGGGTCGTGGGTGCGGATTTTAACCACGTTGTCGGGCGCCATGTCACCTCGGGGTAAAAGGAAAGGGTCTCAATCACCTTCTGTACCACCGTGTGCTCTGTAGAGGGGCTTCGAAAACATCGTGAGCTCCTCTACTTTTGTCCATTTTCAGGGTATGGACTTCAAAATGTTTTGTTTCCTGATGGCTCGTCTTAATAAAGACGAGAGATTTCTTACATGACAAATATCTTACATGATAGTTGTCGAAATAAACATCAGGTTTGTTGTCTTCGATGTCTTGCCTTGAAAAAGGCAAGTTATTTCTTACATGACCAAATATATATAGGTCGAAATAAAACACCAAAAATACAGTAGAAATAATACTCAGCCACAGAGTATGGAAAGCTAAAAGGGAAGCAGAGCCCCGAGAGCACTAAGCTCTCGGAGAGCCCGTGAAGGACTGACCTGATTGACCTGGAAATCGCCTATTTTTATACTTTATGAAGTAGCGATTAGGGATTTCCAGGTCAGGGAGGAGCCAACGGGAAAAATAAGGGACGGGGCGATGCGTCTCGAACGAGAACTAGTCGCGTCCGAGAACAAAATTGTTCGTTGATTGTAAGCTAAGTTTTGAAATTTCTGTGAACTTAGAAGCACTTCTGAATTTATATAATATCCAAATCACAAGATAGCCCAAACTAATATTCCTACAGCACAAAGAAACCAAAATGTTGAAATGACAGCAGAATAAGGCAGTTTAAAAGGATATTCAATTGCAAAAAGTATACACACGTGCATCTGGTCAGAATAGGTTACTTTTATGCACTTAAATTCACAAAACGACAGTCTCACAAGTTTGAGAGTTCTTTTAACCGAATAAAGTTATGGATAAACTGTCAAAAAATTCACCGACTTATCACGCCTATGAAATAAATATTGTATCGGTACATAGAGATCTAAATTTGTGTTTAACCAAAAATTTTTGTAAAGTATCAACAAACCTGGAAAAACGCCCCATTTAAAGTGAATAAACATAGACAACGTTGGACACAAGGGGAACAAGTTACACTCACGTATGACCATTCAAGATTTACTTTCAACTACCTATTTCAACGTAAACATTAACCTGTGTGTGAAGTATGCAATATTGATCTGGCAGTAAAACATCTGTTAGTTCATAACATAGTTCTAAATATATTAAACACAGATATTTAACATCCCGACAGAATGTAAGAACAAGCCCTAGAGGAAATAATAATACTCAAAAACTATTTGCTATCTTAGAGTCAGTCAACTATGTCATAAAATCTAACTTTACATTTAAATTACCTCCATAATTGTTATATACATTATCTTAATTAACTAACCCAACATCAAGCTAATAATCATGATTGAATGATGTGTTAGTATGAAAAAGTGTTCTGTATTGGAACTTTTTTAAATAAGTAAAAAAATTAAAATATTTTTTTTTGACTATAGCACGTGAATATTTTGTAGTTTTCTTAAAAAGATACATCTTTCCCTAGTCTAAAAGTAAGTAGCATTAAGAGTTTGTAAGCAACTTCTGAGAATTAACAGATTTTAAATGAAGCAACCTAGAAAAACTTTACAACTTATATATATATATATATATATATATATATATATATATATATAATATATATATATATAAGCGAGGTTCCTACAGCCTCTGCCGTTTCTCGCATTTCGACCGCCATCGTTTTCTGTCCATCCATTCGTCTTCTCTGATGGCTCTATCTCTCATTATGTGCCGTACATTTTCTTCCCAGGCAACTGAAGGCCTTCCCCTTCTTCTTCTTTGTGGTATGTAATTTAAAGCTTTCTTTGGCCATCTATCTTCATTCATTCGTTTCACGTGACCATACCACACTAGTGGTCTCGTTTCAATTCTATCTACACTGGAATATACAGTATTTGTCCTCCTTCTAATATCTTCATTCCTGATGTGATCTTTTTTGGATATACCACACGCTCTCCTTAGAAAATCCATTTCTACTACTTCTATTCTTTTTCTATCCTTCTGCGTTATCTGCCAAACCTCTGCCCCATAAGTCATAATAGGCTCTACCAAGGTTCGATAGATTGTCAATTTCGTTTCTTGTCTAATATCTTTAGACCAAAGTAGAGAGTTTAGAATGTTTACCACTTTTTTTCCCTGCTGTGTTCTGTTTTCGATGTCTCTTTTGGTAGTGCCTTCTTTAGATATTATAGATCCGAGATATTTATATTCATTGCATGTTTTTGTGTTTCTAATTTCTAACTCTGGATCTTCTTCACCATCTCCTATTTTAAGATACTCTGTCTTTGCCATATTCATATTGAGTCCCATTTTTCATATTCCTTCTTTAGTTTTCTAAACATGTAGTCCATGTCTTCCTCGTCATTCGCTACGACTACCTGATCATCTGCGAAAAATAAAGCTGTTAGACATTCACCACCGCCTATGTCTATTCCCATTCCGGATACTTGTTTTCTCCACTGCTCTAGCGATGATTGAATATATATTTTAAACAGGGTCGGAGACAGACAACATGCTTGTTTAAGCCCTTGGTTATTGGAAATGATTCAGATATAAAGTTTCCTTCTTTAACGACACTTCTTGCATTTTTGTATATATTTGCGATAGCATCCACATACTCTCTACTGAGACCTACTTTCGTCAATGTATAAAATAGTTTTTTCAAAGGTACCGTATCATATGCCTTCTCTAAATCTACAAACAATAGGTTTTATAATAGTAACTTTACAACTTACATAAGCAATATTAGTACTTTAAGTATTTCTTCCAACTCTGACAGTATTGAAAATAATAACTAGTAAACAATTTTTAATATTTTAATATTCTTACGTATCTCCAGGTGCTATAAAAAATGTATAACGCCGCTCCCATCTGTGGAATACTACTCGCACCGACCGCATATTCGCTGATCCCACTACATACAAAATGGGCAAGTAAAGGCGCCCCTGGGATTGGTGATAAATATACTAAGGGAATATAAAGATTTCTAATGGGCATTTGTTTAAAATCTTTTAGTTATACATTTTTGTACGAAAAATTCAGTGGTATGGGTTGGATTTTTTCCAAATATGATATTTTTGATAAACGAGCCAATTTGACGGGAATACCATGTTCGTTGTTTAACAAACTGTCTAATACTAACTCGAGACTAATAGTGTGTAATGTGTAGTACTTTTTTTTAGTTTTACCATTTTGTTATTTCCATATGGGAAACAAATGACAACGGAATGCGTCTTAGAGAGTTTTATAAAACAATGTCTCAAAACTATGAATGGCCTTTTTCAACAAAGAGGCATCCACAAAATTACATGGATACAAACTACTATGAATCTGCGCTCCATAATCGACTATGTGCTCCAACGTCAAACTTCCCAGCTGAAAATAACTGATGTAAGGGTTATAAATATACCGTGGATCAGAATGTGGATCCGATCATCGTTTACTTATGGCCAATGTGATAGTTAACTATCGCAAAAACAATAACACTCAGGTACAGAATATAGAAAATGGACAACAAGTAAAATCCCCTAAATATAACCTAGAAAGCTTAAATAAAGATTCAACGAAATTTCTTTACAAAATTACGACTGTCCACAAAATTACAAAATGTGGATAAAGAAAATATATCAGCGGAAGAATTATACTAGCAACTAAAAAATGCATTTATCAGGCTGCAAGTGAAGCTTTGGGTTATAAAGACAAACATGAAACAAAAAATCAAGAATGGTGGTCCGAGAATATGCAAACGTTAGTAAACAAGAAGAAAACTGCTTATCAGAAATGGATGTCAATGAGAAAGAAGGAAGATTACAATATATATAAAAAACTAAATCGAGATGTAAAAAGAGAAGTAGTGAAAAGTAAAAATGAGATGTGGCATCGAAGATGTGCGGAGGTGGATAGGTATATGGGTTGAACAAGAGTTGGACAAGCGTGGAAGGTGATAAAGTCTTTCCGGTGGGAAGGAAAGGAAAAATCTAGCTTACAATTAATAGATCTAAAACAATGGAACCACCTTTATCAGGTCTTACTGACAGATGATAAATGTAAATTCCAAGAGATCGAAATGGAAGAAATATCCAAACGTACACATATATAATTAAGATAGCAACCGGAGAGCTAAGTGATGCCCTTAAAAGTTCGAAAATCGGTAAAGTAGCAGGACCTGGAGACATCTAAATTGAGTTGGTAAAGTATGGACCAAAAATATTACATGAGGTTTTGGTTTAACTATTTAACAAATGCTTAAAAGGACATCAGCTCAATGTTCAATAAAAGGGATAAACGCAAATGCTC
Organism: Diabrotica balteata; assembly: GCA_918026665.1. Lineage (NCBI taxonomy): Eukaryota > Metazoa > Arthropoda > Insecta > Coleoptera > Chrysomelidae > Diabrotica > Diabrotica balteata. The sequence goes on from OU898277.1 coordinate 131,473,084, forward strand.
TAATTATAGGAACATAACTTTTATCAGCTCAGTGGGGAGGTTGTACGGTCGAATAATAAAAGAAATAATAAAATCAGAATACGAAGACATAAAGGAACAAAACATATTTCATGTAAGAAGATCGTGCACGGATGGTATATTCATTCTGCAGTAGGTAATCGAAAAACGGAAGACAAGGTATCTTAACCACTGAATTTTATGGGAAAACTATATAGATTTTTTTTAAAGCTAAAAAATAAGTAAAAGCTACTTCCTTGGTTCCAAGAACAAAACAATCAATTTCTTCAAAGACCTTCCCTTCTTGATTTACTAAAGTCTAATTTTTTCATAGTTTTCATCCATTTTGTCATCTTGTTGCATCCAAACTGTGTAGTAGTTCGTCCGCAATTTCTCGGTCTTGGCTTTCATTGTATTCTTGATACAATTTCTCATATTTTTTTTCTTATCCTGAGACATACTCTTTACGATATCCTCTGGGTATAGTTATATTCAATGTAGAGATAACTCAACAAATCTCATGTAGTTTGGGGGTATTGGGGTTATCCATCCGAGACATTTGTCTCGGATGACAGAGATGATGATGATGATCAAAGATGATATTATTGATATTTTTATGCCAACTTTTATTACAACTGGTCTATGTTGGCTATGTGAAAAATCTGGGAGTACTGTAGGTAAAACTATCAGTGGTTGATTGTTTTCATTTGTGTAAACAAAACATAGGTCTGGGTTATATTCTCGCCTCCAGGCTGCAGATTTCGCGTCGCCATTTTGATCACTATGCCTCTACTTTCAGAGTTCATGATGACTGATGAAGTCTTCAACATATACCGAAGGGTGTGGGTGGGCGTGAATAATATGCGGAGGCTACAGGACTGCCGGGTGTTTATAAATATTGCTGACAGTATTTTCGCCAATTTGTATAGTAACCATATGAATGTTATTTATGTCTGATGTAGAACACACGTGTGCATTTTCTATTTTATTTCGAACATAGGTTGCCAATCCATAAGCTGGATGGTAAGTTGCACCCAATAGATCATAGCCATGAATTCTTTCTCTATCGATAATTTGTTCTTGGGTTTCTACACGGTTTTCCTGAATTGCGATCATGTCGATATTGTTTTCAATGAGTACCTTTTGAACGTACTCACATTTACTTCTACTAATACCTTCTATATTTAAATAGCAGATTTAGATGCTTGGTCCGAGTCCTCTTATCGCTTGGTCCTGAGAAGGTCCAGTTAAATTGTTGGTTGGAGGCATATCTTATATTCGTGCACGTGTAGTTTTCTACTATGGACGCGAACTAGCTTTAAACCTCAAAGTTATACAATTTGGTAGATTCAATAAGCATATTAACGTTTTAGTTCATAAAAAATCAGAACTATGGTTTTTATTATACTAAAACAATTTTTCTTGGTAATATTTTTGGGATCCAGCTGGTTAACAAAATGATTTTTGCATAAGACATAACTATTGTAAAAAATATTTATTAAGACTACAATAACAATAAATCAATTTAAAAAATTTATGGCCTCAATAAATTTTTGAAATATATCAGAAAAATTTCTCATAACCTTCAGAAATATGTTCGATTGATTTCTAATAAAATTGACATAATTCTCTAATTGTTGCCATAATTCTTGTCGGGTATAAATTTTTTGAGCAGACATAAGTTTCTTCATATGACCCCAAATATAAAAATCTAAGGGATTAAAATCAGTACTCCGAGCAGGCCATAGAAACTCTCTTCCTCGCTTTATCTTAACTAAGGTTCATTAGCAATTCGTACGCAAGTTTCCGTGAACCGGTTGTAAATATTTTAAAAGTTGTGTAATGGGGTTGTTGTCTATAAGGATATAATTGTAGATATTTTTGAGCAGTAACACGCCCTGTATAATTTGCTTTACTCTTTACTTTAGAAACTCTACTATAACAGTAAGTAATCTTAGGCTTTTCAATTACAATTATCCGTCTAACAGTTGTAAGATTGTAACACAAATAAATGGCATCAGCCTACTTAATTTTCAAGTAAGTCCTACAATTTGTAAGGTTGATAATTACTGAAATAGTGATTTCATATTATTCAAGAGATGAAAAATATAATAATTATTAAAGATTTAGGAAAATATACGATTAGAATTAACAAAATTTATCAGCAACTTGGTTAAATTATCAAAGACACTCATGTGAAATAAGCAAAAAAATAAGATTATGTATTTTAAACATTACCTATAAACGCAAATAACTTGAAAACTACTTGCTCTATCGCGTTGAGACAGAAGAAAAATATTTACGTAAAAAGAGTCGAAGAATCAAAAAAATATGCTGATATGATTATTATGACAGTGGCGTAGATTGTGGGGAGGAAAAATGAAGTATCTATCCCTGCAGCACGCCTCTGGTAATGGCGGAAAACTATCTTTTATTACTAGTTAAAGTATCCTAACATGTATAAACTGTTTATCAAGTTTGAACAAAAAATATTGAAAGGTGTTAAAACAATTGGCTACAACTATTTTAGAATATTTGTAATAAAACACTCTCTATCTCAGTAAGGAGGAATATTTTATTTAAGTGTTTTAGGTTAAAACTGCGTATTTTGTGCTAAGGTTTCTGCAGTTACTATATGGACAATTCTTAATTAAACACCCTGTACAATCAATATAGACGGTACAATTTACTTATATAGGGTGTCCAGAAACTCTACTGACAAACGAGGACCGGAGATTCCTCAGATAATTTTAAGACAATTTAACCCAATTCACCTTGTTCAAAAATTCTTCCTAAGGGAGCTAGAGCTCTTTGAAGATGACGCCTTGTAATTGGGTTTTTTTGATACCTCCAGATCGTTTTTATTTAAAAAAAACAAAAACGGTTACGAATATTTATCCATCAGAGCTGAATCGATTCTATTAATTGTTAATTTCTAGTACCGGTCACAGGCGTCCGTTTTGGGTAGGTCAAAGAGTATTTTAAACGCATAACTTTTTTGTTTTTAACTTTTAAGCATTCGTGATACTAGATTATTAGATTTTCAGGTATTCTAGGGATAAAAGGTACTCCTATTTTAAGTCGATATAATACACCGTTTTCGAGAAAAATCCATTTGAAATTTCTCGTTTTTTCGTCATGAAAGTTAAATTAATAATTTTTACACTAGTTGGCTTTGAAATGTCAACAGAAGTATAAACTTCGTTGGTCGTTGTCGCCTTTTTTTTAGTTTTTACTTTGTGACATTCAAACACAACAATTTCAATTCAACAAAAATGGTTTTTACTTATGAGGAATACGCTGATATGCATTTAGTTTATTGTTAAATGGGGCGTAACACTCGAGTAGTACTCTTCAGTGTTCCCACAAAATAAGGAAACAGGGCGATATAATGATGTAACAGCAGCTCATAAAGATGTTACTTAGATAAAAGTTAAAGAAACTTAAGAAATTAGCGTTCGAAGACTACCTACAATGTATCCCACAATTTCAAAATTTTCCGCAGGAAATATATTACACAACGAAAATTTATATCCGTTTTTTTTTTAACAAAGAAACAAGCACTGCTACAAAGAGATTTTTCTGCTCGCGAAGAATTTGCTATATGGTTATAAAATCGTACGTTGGTGACAAACCCCACGTTGTTTAAGAATTTAAGCATCAGCATAGGTTTATCATAAACGTCTGGATAGCAGTAGTTGACGATTATCTACTAGGACCCATGAAATTGCCTGTCTGTTTAAATGTTGCTATTGTTTACATTGTCTGTAAAATATTTTACCTTATTTATTAAATGATGTGCCTTTAAATATTTGGCAAAACTTAGTTTCTACATGACTGCTGTTCGGCCAATTTTAGTAGGAATGTTCGTGTTTTTCTTGATAATAACTACAAAAGCTACTGGATCGGAAAAGACGGTTCAGTTACTTCGCCAGCAAGGTCTCTGGATTTAAACTCCTGCGATAATTGTATTTGAAAATATATAAAAGCAATTGTTTATTCCATTCCCATACAAAATCGTGCACAACTCTGGCTGAGGATACAAAATGCTTGCAACGAATTTGGAATTAACTCTTGGAATTTTTGCAAAGCTTCGGCGTTTTCTAAGCAAAATAAAAAATGTATGCATAGAGACTAACAGTCATCACTTTGAGCATATTTTGTTACTATCTATCTTTGATACTTGTTCTTTTGTGGTACTTGTAGTTTCGTTCTATCATAATAATTACTTTGGTTTTTAAAAACCTCTAAATAAAATTTTGTTTCAAACTGATCTTTTGCATCTTTTTTCAAACTTTTTTACGAATTGTGCAGCATTTATTGAAACAAAAGGTAATTTATAAAATTAATTAAAGTACCCATTAATGTAAGTTTTATAACGAAAAAACGAAAAATTTTCAAATCGATTTTTCTAGAAAACGGTGTATCCTGCAGACTTAAAGTAGGAGTACCTTTTAGTACTAGAAAACCTAAAAATTCAATAATCTAGTATCACAAATGCTTAAAAGTTAAAGACAAAAAAGTTATGCGTTAAAATAACCGTTGACCTACCCAAAACGGACGGCTATGGTACTAGAAATTCGCAATTAATGAAATCGATTTAACTTTAAAGGATAAACAATCGAACTAGTTTTCGTTTTTCTAAATAAAAGGGTTGTGAAAGTATTGAAAAAAACTTATTACAAGTCGCCATCTTCAAAGAGCTCTAGCTCCCTCAGGAAGCAATTTCGGACTAGGTGAATTGGGTTAAATTGTCTTAAAATTATCTGAGTAATCTCCTGTTTTTGTTTGTAAGGAGAGTATCTAGACATCCTATATAATCAATATAGACGTAATAATTTAAAGCTAGTAGTTTAACACACCAAAAAAAAATCTTTTTTTAGTATCAAGATAGGTCTTGAAATTTAATCTCATTATTAAATAAAGGACTAGTTTATTTTTTTTATATTTTACTTTTATATACAACCATTTTATAAAAGATTACTCAAGATTTAGCAATTTCTACTAGGAGCGTTGGTCTAGACATTTTCTAAACAAGTTAGTTTTAAAATAAAATTCTTGAGATGTATATACCGAAAATAGCGTCTGGATCATTTGAACCATACTGTTAATTCTAGTATAAAGGAATGTGTCTACTGCGACAAAAAGGGAATCTTAAGTATATCGTTGAAAAAGTAAATCGCTTTAAAATCGTCAGTTTCTCTTCATTTTAGTATATGCCCTCTCTATCCAAAAACAAATCTAAAAATCCATTACCGACTTTTCCCACTTTTCGAAAAATCAATCAGGCCGTCGTCAAAGAATGAATAACATTTCAATTTCAATCAATTACATGTCAACTGTTGAGTCTATTCGTTGCGAAAGGTTTTTTAATATTCCACTGAATCGAAATTGCGAACAGTGAACTGTAGTAATAACATTCCGAGCTTCTTTTATCTCCAATACAAGCCACTAAAAAGCGTTCCTCGTAAGTGGTATTGTAATTTATAATGCAGGATGTCCCGGATTGTTTAATTAAACTGAATCTAGTTATTAAAATTTGTACTTACAGATTGTCGTAGAAGCTAAAACTCTCACTAACTTATTTATTGATGCTGCTTGATTATTCAGAGAATATTTTTAAAACCTTTTTTGTTGTTAATATATCTTGGAAATCAACCACAATTGAACAAAAAGGAACCAATTCACAAAAATGTGATTTCCTAGAAAACAATTTTTACTATACTAAAACTTCCCTGCTTTGAGTGACATTGTACTATTTAAGATCGGCAATAATTTTGACAAATTTTTCTGTCTGGGGTCTTCTTTAGCGATAGTTTGTCAATATCTCTACATGACCGTACCAAGTAAGCTATTTTTGCTGTATTTCTTTTATAATAGTGGTTATTCTGCCCATGATTTGTCGTATTCTTTCATTTATTACGTGCATCATTTTGGATATACCTGGTGGTCTGCGCTAAACATCCATTTCCAAAACAAGGAAATAGATATATTCGGAACATGACAAAATTACATTTTCATATTCTAAGTTTAGTTCAACGTTTTCAACTCCTCCTATGCGCATGCATTTCGTTTTTGTTAAGTTAACATTTAATCTTGATCGCTCATATTATGTCTTTATCGCTTTGTTATGAATTGCAGATCTTTCTGATCCTGTGCGATGACTACTTAATCTTCTTCTTTATGTGCCGTCTTCTACCGAAGGTTGACGACCATCAAACGATAGGGGTATACCGACAAAAGGACGCGGAAAAAAGGACGCATAAAAAAGGACGCGGAAAAAAGGACGCACGAAAAAAGGACGCGTGGAAAAAAGGACGCGTGGAAAAAAGGACGCATATTATTAATGAAATACTATAAATAGTTTATTTTAATTGACAATAGCAATTACCCCCGTTTATCCCCTATATATAATTACAGAAAATGATTCTACCTAACCTAAAATCGGTTACGGTAAAAGTAAAAAGTGAAAATATATTATATGAAAAAAACTTGCCTTCACACTTTATCCAGGCTTAGGACTGGCAGCAGCAGCTGGCGTGTTTACAAGTTTTTTTTAATTTTTTTTTAATTTTTTGCTTTTTTTGGAATTTTTTTGTCATTTTATATTTTTCTGTTTTACTTTTGATATTAATCTTTTTGTATTTTTTTTATGTTTGCAACTGAAAATTGTGAGCAATGCCTCTCAAATATTCTAAAGTTGGCCTGTCAGCATAATCGGCAACAATAGCCCTTATCCTGTTTGCTGTATCTTGATATTTTCTTTTGCGTGGAGGTACATTGCCCGAAATGTACTACTCTATTTTCAAAACATTTAAATCATATTCTTTTTTTAGAGAATTAATAAATTTCCAAATATTCGGATGTGCACTATTGAGAAGAAAAGAAAAGCTGTGCCATCCTTCGACAGCATTATTAGTTCGAGGTATATCTTGGTCTGCCAAATCGTAACAATTCCATACATTTGCTGGAAAAAGGGGTAATGGCTAATGTCAATTAAAATAAACTATTTATAGTAATTCATTAATAATATGCGTCCTTTTTTCCACGCGTCCTTTTTTCGCGTGTCCTTTTTTCACGCGTCCTTTTTTCCGCGTCCTTTGGTCTCGCGTTCTGTTTTCCGCGTCCTTTTGTCGTAGATTCAACGATAGGTTTCTCTGTTTTGTGTCGCATGCATTAGGTTCGCAACTTCTGGTATTTGAAACCATTCTCTCAAGTTTCTCAGCCAGGATTTCTTCTTTCTATCCAAACCTCTTCTACCTTTAATCTTGCCTTTTATAATAAGTTGTAGCAGACTGTACTTATCATTACGTAACACATGGCCCAGGTATGACGCTTTCCTCCTTTTAACAGTTGTTAACAATTCCATCACTTAACCCATTCGTTTTAATACCTCTCTGTTGGTCACTTTGTATGTCCAAGGTATTCTCAGTATGCGTCGATAAAGCCACATTTCTAGAGCTGCTAACTTCTTTATAGTTGCTGCTGTTAACGTCCTCCCTTCTACTCCGTAAAGTAGCGTATATACTACACGTAGCGTATAGCGATATTTACTACACGTCTTAGAATTCGTTTTCTTGGGAAGAGGCACAAATGTAGATTTCAACCAGTCCGATGGAATTTGACTAGTATCGTATAACTTATTAAACAGTTCCAATATTACATTCGGGTTGTTCTCGTTAAAACCTTTTAAAAATTCGACTGGTATATCATCTCATTATGTTGCTTTCCCATCTTTCGTTTGATCAATAGCTTTTATCACCTCACCTTTCAATATTTTTGGTCCATTCAGATCAAGAGTGTTCGTAGAAATATGACGATAATCCGTAAACAAATCTTTTATGTAATTTGCCCAAGCCTGTAACTATGCTTCTTTATCTATAATAAGTTTATTGTTCTCATCGATTAATCTACCAAACTGTTTTCTCTTAGTAAGTATAAGTAAACTCCTTGATTCTTTGATGCATGTTAAAACTATCGGGTCTTAGTTCTAACTCTTCTATCTCTTGACATTTTTCTTGTAACCATTTTTCTTTGGACCCTTTTTTTCTAAACTACTACTACTGAACATTTACTTTTTAAATTTTAAACTTAACTGTTACTACTTGTAATCGTCCGCTATGTAAAGTATAATTATATAGGGTTTTTTCACAAAATACTCGCTTTAACCTAATAAGGTTATTAACAGAACGGTAACAGTTAGTTACAGTTTGCTTAGTAAATTAGAGTCTTTTAAAAGGCATTATTGTCTGCTGCTTCGATACTTGCTATTTTAACGTATAATGAGACCCAGAGAAACTTGATGCTTGTATCTTCAGTATACAAGCTTATATCTACTATATCAACTAGTTGTTAATAATAATTTTTAATCAAAGGTAGTTGTAGAATCGTTGCATTGCTTTTACAAGTGTAATATTAATAGATAAGCTTTTTAGTGCTTGCCATATTCTATATAAGAGTATTGTATCATAAAAGTTCATTAATTTTACAAATAATAATATATAAGTTTGTTTGTTTCTAGCCATTCTTTTTTCATTTATTTGAGTTAAAGTGTATATATTATGGTCGATGCACGATCGTCCAATTCGAAATTTTGATTGGTGTTCCAGCTCACGTGGTGCATAGTTGTTTTCGTCTAGGATTTATATAACTTATCCATTTTTTAAGGTATTGATATAATATATTCCTCTTTTCATCTTTCAGGAATATTATTTCCGATTAGGTATCTAAAACTATAAATAGTTCTGTCAGCGTATTTACAAGCGTTTTTCAAAAGTTCAGCAGGGATTCCTTTAGGTCCATGTGCTCTTTTATTTTTAATGGTTTTTATAAGTTTGACAGTTAGGTTTTCTCCAATGTTTATATCTACTCCATGGATTTGGTATTATCTCGGTGTTTGTCGAAAATATTTAGGTCTGGACTCTTGTAGTTTTTTTATGTAGTGACTTTTAAATGCATTGATGATGAATGCTTTAATGATTTGTAGGTTTGTTTGTTTGTTTGTAGAATAGATAACCAAGGTATGCAGTTTTTCACTACGATTTGATTTCGATCAGCTCACGTTCCCTGTCCATTCGACGCAAAATTTTCTAATTTCTGGATATACACACATTTCAGGGTCTATTCACGATGATAATTGTTAGCGTACAAGCTTCAACGTCATACAAAAATATGGAATATATACAGTATTTTGCAAAATTATTTCTTATTTGTATATCAAGCTATCTATCGCTACGTATTGGTGAAAACATTGGCCTGTCTATTTTAACCCGCGCTGATTTATAAGTCGGGATTAAGATTTTTATCGATTCAGCATCACAATTATCAGAACTACGAAATATATATATCAAATCAGATATAGAAATACAAATCTGGTGAGATACCTACAGAATGGCTGCAACCGACCTTATTTCGCTACCAAAAATCAAGAACCCCAAACACTGTAATGATTATAGATTAATCAGCTTAATGTCATACTTATTTGAAACATTTTTTAATATTATACATGCAAGAATATTTGAAAGTGCGAAGTGGAAATGAGTATTAGACAGTTTGGCTTTCGTAACGGCTTTGAAACAGTGCAAGCTCTGTATAGTTTCACAACTCTTGACCAAAAATGTCGAAACCAACAAAAAGATCTTTTCGTTGTGTTTATAAACTATGAGAAAGCTTTCGACAAAGTTAAACATAATATTCTCATGGAATGTCTAAAGAGAAAAAGACTCGACAAAAATGACATTAACATAGTGAGAAATGTCTACTGGAACCACCAGGCTGTGGTAACATTAGACGGAAATAGCACAAATGCGCAACAGATAAGTAGGGGAGTGAAACAGGGCTGTGTACTTTCACCATTATTATTTAATATATATTCCGAAGAATTATTTAATGAAGCACTTGAAAACTGTCCAGAATGGATCAAGATAAATGGAGATTATATAAATAATATCGCTGAAAGTGAGACAGACCTGCAGACGTTACTAAACAGAATTTGTGATACTGGGAACAATTTTGTTTAATAATAAACATAAACAAAACCAAAACCATGGTTATCAGTAAGGGGGCAATGTCATTACAAGGATCCAGATAAAAAATGGAGATATTAAGCAAGTGGACAGTACAGTTCAAGATCGTTGACAATATTTAATATTTTATCACCCTACATCGGTATCGTAGCTGCTACATATTGATGTTATAATTGCAAATAAAGGAATTTCATTTTAATGAGGATTGAAAGGGTCCAGAACCCTTAGAACTACGTGTGAGTTCTTTATTACCGTCCATTTACTCCGTAACAGAGATAGATAGATAGATTCAATGAGGTGGCTTTTGGCTTATACTTCCACTGAAAACTTTTTAGATCTATTGTGGTTCTCTAATGCTAGATTACATTCGCTAGCCTTTTTAGAACGTCTAATAGCTTCGAGACTGAACTTGCCATGTAGCTCTTTGCCGGTGCCTTTTCTTTGCCTAATCTAAAGAACCGCACATTTGCCAGGTTCTCGCACTCACACAAAATGTTCTCTGCTATTTCTTTTTCTAGGTGACAGAATTTGCATAGGTCTTCATCTGCCAATTCCATCAGCTTTTACTGCTTACTGTGCCCTATTAGCAGACCTTCTGTGGCTTTGACTGTTTTTTTTTTTTCATGATTAGGTCTGCTGTAAATTTTGGCGAATGTTCTATAATGAACTGTTTTGCCTGTCTTTGTCCTGGTGAATTCCTTCACCATTTTAGAGATTTGTGAGCTAAAACCCTAATACCCATTTTTTTATTAACTTATTAGGTCTGCTGTAAATTTTGAGGAATGTTCTATATTGATCTGTTTCGCCTGTCTATCTTTGTTCTTTACCATTTCAGATATTTTTGAGCTACCCACTTATTTGTAGTCATCCGTGTTATTGCATTTGCCGCTGAAGAGTTCCGGTGCAATCAGTGGCATCAATGAACCTTGTTTGGCCATTTTATCTTCTTTTTCATTGCCCTTATGCAAATATAAATAATTTTTTATGTATAAAATTTCATATTTATACAAAAATTTGTTTTATTTGTATATAGAACGATTTGAGAACGATTTGAGAAGTAGAAACTGCAAAATAATCATATTTTAAACTAAAATTGTGTTTAATTTCCAGTAAAAAGAGTAAATTATATTTAATAAAGGCTTTAGAGAAGGCCATAAAGATCTTTTATGATATTAATATGTTACAACACAAACAGTGTTAATAATGTTTGTTAATGCCGTCAATGAGATTTTATATATGTGAATTGTTTATAGATCAAAGTAAAAATTTGTTTGTGTAAATATGGTTTGGGATTTACATACATTTAATTAATATTACATTTGTGCATATTTAATAAAAAAAAGTTATGTATTAAAAAGCAACAGACGCGGACCGTGTTTTCTCAATAGGAACTATAATTTAAAATGAGTGGCACGATTTATATTGAGCTGGCAAAAATAAATATGGCGATGTTAAAATTGATTTTAACACAGCTCTAGAATTTTTTAAAAGAACGGTAGTTCGATTTAAAAATGTTCTTACTTGTTTGTATTCGACAAAAAATGAAAAATGTTTACTGATATTTTTGGTACTTTCAGGAACTAAAAATAGATTTATATACCTATTGAAAAATACAACTACTTAAAATCAGCAATTATTAAAATGTTGAATTTATGAAAAAGAGGAAAATAAAAGGAGGTACCGGTACCAGAAAAAAACAAAAGCAATACTAAACCCTCTCAATACTTTAAGCCCTCGCAGAAGAAAAAAGTCTCTATCTCGTCATGTCCTGAACTTCCTACCTTTGTCCGATCGTGTTATGATGTTACAAATAAATACAAACATCACAAAAATGAATATAATACAAGTATACGCACCAACAGCGGACAAAGAAGAACATGAAATAGAAACATTTTATGAACAAATTGACTCGGCATTGAAACTGACCAAAAAAAGGGACATCACAATAATAATGGGTGATTTGAATGCTAAAGTTGGGAAAGGAAGGACAGATGATTTGGTAGGAATTTTGGATTAGGGAATAGGAACGAGTCTGGTGAAATACTGGTACAATTTTGCCATGAAAACAGAATGGTAATTACAAACACCTTTTTCGAACTACCCAACAGACGTTTATACACATGGAGATCTCCACAAGACACAGAACATCACATAGTGAGAAACCAAATAGACTATCTACTAATCAATGAAAGATACAGAAACAGCATAATGTCAATTAAGACATACCCTGGTGCAGATATATCATCTAATCACAATCCACTAGTTGCAAGAATGAAAATAAAACTAAAGAAAATTAATAGCACAACCCCCAAAAAAGCAGTTGATATCAACAAATTACGAAAACCAGAAGTAAGAGAACAGATGATACAAGAAATTGATGAAGCAGTAACAAAGATACAACCCATAAAAGACAACACAAAAGTTAACATCAATGAGAATTGGACAGACATTAAAACAGCGTTAATGAAACCAAGCATAAGTCACCTCCATAAAAGTAAAAAATATAAAAAAGAATGGATGACAGATGAGATACTGAACTTAATGGATGAAAGAAGAAAACAGAAAAACAAAAAGAACCAGAAGTAAGAGAACAGATGATACAAGAAATTGATGAAGCAGTAACAAAGATACAACCCATAAAAGACAACACAAAAGTTAACATCAATGAGAATTGGACAGACATTAAAACAGCGTTAATGAAACCAAGCATAAGTCACCTCCATAAAAGTAAAGAATATAAAAAAGAATGCATGACAGATGAGATACTGAACTTAATGGATAAAAGAAGAAAACAGAAAAACAAAAAAAAACCAGAAGTATAAAGAGATACAAAATGAAATTCGTCTAAAAATACGCACAGCTAAAGAAAACTGGTACGGGGAAAAATGCGAAGAAATCGAACAACTACAAAATAAACACGTTGGAAAAACACAGCTTTAATGCACATCGGAAGATCAAAGAGTTGTCGAGGAGACAAAGTACCAGACACAACATATTAGTAGACGAGAGTGGAAACATTATTATGGACACAGAAGAAAAATTAAGAGTCTGGAAACAGTACATAGAACAACTGTTTAAAGATCAAAGAGACAATGTAGATAACGAATACATAAACAGTGACACAGGACCAGAAATAACAAGAGATGAAGTGGAATACACGATTAAAGAAATGAGGTCGGAGAAGGCTACAGGCCCAGATGAACTACCAATAGACATAATTAAACTCATCAAAGGCAACAACTTAATAAAAATCGTGGAACTATTTAACAGCATTTACAAATCTGGTATCATACCTAATGAATGGCTAGTAACAACAATAATAGCCATACCCAAAAAGTCTAATGCGAGACAATGCTCGGAATATCGCACCATCAGTCTTATGTGTCATATATTAAAGGTCTTCTTAAAAATCATTCATCGAAGAATATATAAAAAATTGGAAGTTGACATCGGACCCTCTCAATTTGGCTTTAGAGACGGACTAGGAACTAGAGAGGCACTGTTTGCTTTTAATGTTCTAACACAACGATGCTTAGACGTAAATCAGGACATATTTGTGTGTTTCCTAGACTATAACAAGGCATTTGATACAGTAAAACATAGGCCACTGATGCAAATACTGGAAAATAAAAATATTGATACAAGGGACATGCGAGTGATAAGGAATCTATACTACAAACAAGAAGCTACAGTACGAATTAACAGCTTGATATCAGATAGAATACAGATCAAAAGAGGTGTTCGGCAGGGCTGTGTATTGTCTCCAACCTTGTTCAATGTCTACGCGGAAGAAGTTATTAAAAAAGCTCTTATGAACGAAAAAGCTGGAGTAAAGATCAACGGTCACCCTATTTGCAATATCCGATATGCTGATGATACCGCGCTCATAGCAGAAAATATTGACGACCTACAGAGATTACTAAACAAAGTGGTAGAAGCAAGTGAAGAATTTGGTCTGTCACTGAATACAAAGAAGACCAAATTCATGATAATTACAAAGAAACGTATCAATAATATCAACTTACATGTAGGACAGAATCCCATTGAACGAGTACAAAATTACAATTACCTCGGAACAAATATTAACGAGTCAAACGAATACACTAGAGAAATAAGAATAAGAATAGAGAAAGCCCGCAGTGCCTTTAACAATATGAAACAAATGTTGTGTAGCCGTAACCTAAGCCTAAAGCTGAAAATACGAATGCTTAAATGTTATGTTTTCTCGGTCCTGTTATAGCACTTTTATATAGGCGTGGACACTAAATAAGCAATGTATGGGTAAGCTTGAGGCACTTGAGATGTGGGCGTACCGAAGAATGTTAAAAATCTCCTGGAAGGATAAGATAACTAACCAAGTTGTATTAGATAGGATGAACAAACAAAAGGAGGTCGTATTGAGTGTTAAAATGAGGAAACTACAATACCTGGGACATATTACACGTGGGAATAAATATCAACTGTTACAACTAATTATGCAAGGAAAGATTGAAGGTAGGCGCAGCATAGGTAGAAGAAGAATGTCATGGTTGAGAAACCTCAGGGAGTGGTTTGCTTGCACTTCCATACAATTGTTCCGAGCGGCAGCCTCCAGGGTCAAAATTGCCATGATGATAGCCAACCTTCGTAGCGGAGATGGTACGTGAAGAAGAAGAAGAAGAAGAAAAAAACATAATTAAATTGTACAAAAAAAGATACAGTAGACTTTATTGTAGACTAACGCGAAGCTTCATACCACGTTTTCGGTATTTTTAAGATTTAAATATTATTTTGAAAATTGAATAAAGTAATTTTATTATTTTATTTAAGTTTTACTGTGTTAAATCAAGTTGAGGGTTTAAGTGAAATGGACTGACCTTATAATTTGTTGATGTCGGCTATGTGAAAGTGGTTTTTCTGTCACAGGTTAATATCCCGCTCTAAGGACCATTAATAATTGTGTTGTGTAGCACGATGTGTTAGAACAGGTGGGTTTTATCTAAATCACTACACATTTGTAAATATTTTTAAACTTAAACGTCGTTTTTTATTAACTATAAATTAACTATAAATTAACAGCGGTTAAAATAAAATAAAAAGCTTATATGCTTTTGGTAGCTGTTTCAATGTTGTCTCTAAGAAAGGCGAGATTAGCTAAAAAAACATATGAGCCCCGCTGGCGCAGTCGCATTGTTAGATACAATTCTTCTTCTTATGGTGCCCTATCCAATTAGTGGATGTTGGCGACAATTCTGGAATACTCCTCTCGATCTTGTGTGTGTGGCTCTAAAAAGTGCATGGGCATCGAGATTTGTCCAATCCCTTATGTTTTTAAGCCATGAGTATTTCTATCTTCCGATGCTCGTTCTCCTTCTATCTTCACTTCCATAATAAGCTATAAGAACTGGTACTTGAAATTTCGAAATATATGACCCAGATAAGCAGTTTTTCTTCTTTTTATTATTGGCAGCAATTCTCGTTCTCTGCTCATTCTATTTAATACTTCCACATTTGTTGTGTGATTTGTCCAGGGAATTTTTAGTAGTCTTCTAAATATACACATTTTAAAGGCCTCTAATCGGTTCATCACATTGGCCTTTATGGTCTAGGTTTCTATACCATATAGTAGTATGGAGTAAATGTAACATTTGACAAAGCGATATCGAAGCATTAAGTTGAGGCTGCTGTTGCTTAGCAAGGTTCTCATATTAGTAAATGCTGTTGTGGCTTGCTCAATTCAGCTACGTATCTCTATGTCTGGATCTAGATCTTCAGTTACCCAACTACCGAGATTTCTAAACTTGGGGACCTTTTGGATGTTCTTGTTGTTTACACTTATATTCAATTACATATTTCGTGTTCTACTAACCACCATTACCTTCGTCTTGTCTATACTAATCTTCAAGCCCACTCGTTCTCCTTCAGTGTCTATTCTATCTATTTTATATTAGTCGTTGTAGCGCTTCTTGGCTATCAGCTATTATGACTGTATCATCAGCATAGCGAAGATTACTAATAGTCTGTCCGTTGATTTTGATTCCAGCTTTAATGCCACTTAAGGCTCTATCGAAAATCGTTTCAGAGTAAAGATTAAAAAGGAGGGGTGACAGAACAGAACCCTGTCGTACACCTTTTTCGATGGAGAAACATGATGTAGATTCCAGTCCTACTCCCACAGATGCCACTTGATTCGTATAAAGGTTCTTTATGATTTTAAGGTCATTCTCATCTATAGAACGTTTCTGGAGCAATCTTATTAATTCTGAATGATTAACACAATCGAATGCTTTCTAGTAATCTATAAAGCATAGAAAGACATCTTTTTGCTGATATCTGCATTACTGAAGTGGGACAGTTAAGCTGTAAAGTGCTTCTCTTGTGCCAAGAGAAGCACTTTACAGTGTCTGAAACCGAACTGTGTGGGGCCAATGTCTCTTTCACATCTATTGTATATTCTTGTGTGAATTATCTTTAAGAAGAGTTTTAGGACCTGACTCAATAAGCTGATCATTCGGAATTGGTCGCAGCTATTAGCGTTTGGCTTTTTTGGGATTGCTATAAAGGTTGATTGAAGCCAGTCCTGTGGTATTTGACCGGACCCATAAATGTCATTAAAAAGATCTCCCAGGGTGTCTAAATTGTCTTCACTCAACATTGTTAGAACCTCTACGTATATGTCGTCTGGGCCTAGTGCTTTCCCCATTTGCTCTATTTGATTTCCCTTACAACTTCTGACTTCAATATTTACAATTAGCGTAAACAAATGGTGATAGCAGAAAATACGAAAGAAGGAGAAAATGAATTAAGTATAGGTATTTTAAGTGACTTCGACAAACTCCAAGTGTAATAATTCAAAGACTCTAGTTTTAAAAAAATTGTTATATTTTTAGGTTCTGTTTTTGTTTGGGTACTTACGATTATTTTGGATTTTATAACGTTATAAACGTCACCGGCTTATTATAGAAGGGAAAATACAAGGGGTATAAGGGGAAAAATAATACAATATCGGGTAGACGACAAATGACCTGGCTGCGCAACATCAAAGATTGGAAAGGATTAGCCTTTCAAAGTTTAATAAGGAAATCCCAAAATAGGGAAGACTTTGCAGAGGTCATCGCCAACCTTCGCTAAAAAGACGGCACCCAAAGAAGAAGATAAACGTCACATCTTTATTAATTGTTGTTTATTTAATTATTTTATTTTAATTTCTTTATTAATTTATTAATTCCTTTATCTACAGTTTGGTTTTTACTATTTTTTATTTAAAAAGTAGTTGGCACCCTTTGTCTTTCTTTTCTCTCTCTTTATGTCCCGTAGAATAAATATGCGGCCTCTCTCTCTTTCTGTCCGGTAGACTAAATATTCTGTTCTATGTTGAGAGAAAAGCTAATTCCATGATATGGGCCTACATCCTGCGACACCTGTGCTAACTTTATTTAGTCTCCCTACTTTCTGCCAATTAACTTTTCTAACGTAGTGGTAATATAAGTTTTTGCCTGTTTTTGAAATTTATAAAAAAGGCAAAAATTATTATAAGCTTCATTTTATGATCTAGAACATTTTCTTGGGTTTATTGGCGGCTTTATTGACCATTCTATTCAAGACTTTATTTTATTGACCATATCCACGTGTTTATTGACAATTTTATTTAAGATCATTGGAGGACCTAACCTAAATTCTAATCAAATCATGAAAATTTATTGACTATTGCAGGACCTAACCTAAATTCTTATGAAATTATGAAAATTTTTTGACCATTGAAGGACCTAACATTTACAACACACAAGCAGCCCATTGAGGTCATCGATGCCATAAGTATCATCCTCACTAATTCATTGTTAAGGGTTTAGATTCAATTCGTAGTTTAAGACAAGACGAACTCACACTTGAGATACTGAGCTAGGCAAGACATAGACGATAAGCCCCCATGGTTGATTGAGGTATTTTTTTACAATCGTTCTTCAATTCTTTTTGGTAGTCTTATCTACCTAGTTTCTACTATATACAGTACTAGCCAAAAGTCCGGTCCCCCTAATATATTTTAAACGGTTATTGTTATAATAGTGAAATTTAGAAGGAGGTAATAAACAGACGTAGGCTTCTCAACTAGTCATAACAGGTGACGTAATAGTGACAAATACCATTACAGCGCCACTAGAACAGATAATTTTAAATGGGACTTTATGGCAAGTGATACATTGTTTGAAATGTATTGAAAATACCTATTTAGTCGTAATAATTTTGTTTGACTTTAAGCTCATTTTGATGAATAAATTAAACAAATACTAAAATCCTAATTTCTCATTTAATTATTAAATATTTATCAACTAGTTCTTATAGAAAGTGTTCAAGTGTGCTTTATCTAATTCCTGATATTAATGCATCTTATTTCTAAACTCTTGCCATACTCTTTTAAATGTGCCCGGGAAAATTGTCCTACATTCTTAAACAATTTGTTGTTTCAAAATGTCAATATTGTTGGGTGCCGTAGTGTAAACTTTAGATTTCAAGTATCTTCATAGAAAAAATCTAATGCTGTAAAGTCCGGTGACCGAACTGGCCATTCTATCATACCTCGTCATCCAATGCATCTACCACGATATTCCTAATCTAGGTAACGTCTTACTGCATCATAATGGTGTGCAGGAGTACCATCTTGTTAAAGCGTTATTTTTAAGTTGCCGAATTCATCTTGATTATCCTCCAGAATTTCAAGTAGTAACGGTTCAATTGTATTTTGTAACATCTCCAGATACACTTCACCGGTCAAGTTAGTATTGAGAAAAACAGACTCAACTATGTGTTTTCCCAAAATACCTGCACAAATATTTTTTTTTGGAAATTGAGTATGTGTTTTACAAAAGACGTAAGGATTTATGTCACTCCAATATTTCACATTGTATGTGTTAACATTTTCATTGAGAGAAAAAGTATTTTCGTCACTAAAACAAATTATTTTTACGTAATCGGGCTGTTGGCTAATTCTATTGGACATATTTTCACAAAATTCTAGTCTTCGGTCGGGGTCATCATCTGAAAGTTGGTGCACAATTTTTAATTTTTATGGATAACATTTGTTTTCAGTCAACACTCGATGTACTGTTTTTTGACTGAATCCATAGATAGATGCAACTTGGGCTGTAGAAGAAGTAGCGTTCACTACCATTTCTGAAAACATATCAATTTTTTTTTGTCATTACTAACTGTTGGTCGACCAGATCGTTTGACATCTTGAACATTACTTGTTTGTTTAAACTTTTAAAGAAGCTTCCTCAAGTAAGCTCTTGATGTAGGGCGATGGGTGTACCTCTCAATAAAAGGACGATCCGCTGCATGAAAATTATTTCCACATTCACCAATTATTAATATACCTGCCACTTTGTCGGCTACAGTACGTACTATTCTGCCTTTGTAAAAATTTAAAATAAAAACACCTAACTAAAAACAACTTGACTGAACTAAGCAGAAACAGAAACTAAATATTCAGGTATAAACGCGTTTGCCAACTAAAAATAACTAAAGAATTTACTAAACTAAGCAAAAAGAAAAACTAAATATTGAGTTGTAAACGATTTTGCAAATTAAAAACAACTAGATAATTGACAAAGGTTAACTTTTTGATAAATAACCAAAGGCGGACGTTAGAATTTTTATTAATTAAGTGCCAAACTAGATTTATTTAATTTATTCGTCAAAATCATATTAAATCCAAACAAAATTAGTAGGATTAAATAGATATAATAAAATAATTGTAGTTTCGCATTTAATTATTAAATATTTAAACGTTCACCTCTGGTAAATTGTTAAAAAAGTTGACGTTGACGTAAACATAATTATAATATATAATAATAATTATAATTATAATAATATATTTATTAAAATAAGCATAAACTCAAATGTAGTTTAAATATTTTTCAAACGAGGTACCATTTGCCATAAGGTCCTATTTAAAATTATCTGTCACAGTAGCGTTGTAACGTCATATGTCACTACTACGTCACTTTTATGACTAGCCAACAGACGTAGGCGTCGGTTTATTACCTCCCTCCAAATTTAACTATTATAAGTATAACCGTTTAAAACATATGAGGGGGAACGAAATTTTGACTAGCACTATATATATATATATATATATATATATATATATATATATATATATATATATATATATATATATATATATATATATATGTATAAGGATCACTCAGACGAGTGGTGGGTTCTTATATCGGTCTCTAGGTGGAGAAATAAAAGACAAAGTTGATAGGCTACTTTATCTATTTTGAAGACGTTTCGCTTTCGAGTTTTGAAAGCATCATCAGTTCATCTAAAAAATTTTACAATATGAGAACCACACAATCATGGAAACGATGTTAATTGTTACCTTAAAAAGATATGTAGCAGTCAATGTTATTAACAATAATGTGAATTAAACTAAGTAAATGGACATAATACGCTGATTTTGTATAAACAGTTAAGTAACTAACAACATATATGACTTTATAAAAAATTAGCACAGCAAATGACCATGTGGTCTAAAGTAAATTTGATGACCACATGGTCATTTGCTGTGCTAATTTTTTATAAAGTCATATATGTTGTTAGTTACTTAACTGTTTATACAAAATCAGCGTATTATGTCCATTTGCTTAGTTTCATTTACATTATTGTTAATAACATTGACTGCTACATATCTTTTTAAGGTAACAATTAACATCGTTTCCATGATTGTGTGGTTCTCATATTGTAAAATTTTTTAGATGAACTGATGATGCTTTCAAAACTCGAAAACGAAACGTCTTCAAAATAGATAAAGTAGCCTATCAACTTTGTCTTTTATTTCTCCACCTAGAGACCGATATAAGAACCCACCACTCGTCTGAGTGATCCTTATATATATATTGGATTGACGGTCGTACTCCTTTTTCCGATATATATATATATATATATATATATATATATATATATATATATATATATATATACAATGAAAGGCTGGTAGAAAATGCAATCGAAAACAGAAAGAACTATAAGAAAACAAGAAAAGCATTAATTATTGGGAAGAAGCAAATCGTGGCTCTAACAAACGAAAACACCAGAATTACAGACAGAAATGAAATAATACAACTCGTGACTAAATTCTATAGCGAACTATACAAAGCTCCTGAAACGCTTGAAGAAGTAATCAGTAACCACGAAGATGTACCAGAAGTCCTTCCGGAAGAGGTAGAATCGACAATTTCAAAAATGAAAAGCGGTAAAGCAGCTGGAGTTGCTGGCATAACAGTGGAACTGCTTAAATACGCTGGCAAAAAGACGTGGAACATCTTAGCAGGTGTATTTACGAACTGTCTAAGATCAAGATGCATACCAGACCACTGGAATACAGCAAACATAATTTTGATCCATAAGAAAGGTAATAAAGAGGAGATTAAAAACTACAGACCTATAAGTCTACTACCAATCATATACAAGATATTCACAAAAATCATCAACAACAGATTAACAAATGTATTAGATGCTGCACAGCCAAGAGAGCAAGCTGGCTTCAGAAGTGGATTCAATACCATGGATCATATCCATACGCTTCGAGAACTAATGAGTAGAGCTACAGAATATGAAATACCGCTAGCATTAACCTTCATAGATTTCGAGAAGGCTTTCGATTTTATATATCCCAAGGCAGTAATAGAAGCTTTGACCAACCAAGGCATTGACAAACCTTACATAGAAACTTTAGCAAATATATACAGACACGCAAAAGCCAAGGTAAAAATTTATGAAAACACTCCAGAATTTCCCACTACTAGAGGCGTCCGACAAGGAGACTCTATATCACCGAAGCTCTTCACTGCAACTCTAGAAAATATATTCAGCAAAATGAACTGGCAAAACAAAGGCCTATGCATTGATGGAGAATACCTCAACCATCTAAGATTTGCAGACGACATCGTTCTAATTGCTAAAAATCCTGCAGAACTACAAGAACTTATAAGCGACCTAAATGCAGCTAGCAATGAAGTTGGCCTAAAAATGAACTTGACAAAAACAAAAACCATGTACAACGAGCTAGTGGATGTCCAAGATGTAATAATAAATAATACTGCACTGGAGACAGTAGACGAGTATATATACCTGGGACAATTAATACATAAATCTGGCTCATTACTCCCAGAAATCAACAGAAGAATGAAACTGGCTTGGCAGCTTTTGGTAAAAATTCAGTTATATTCAAATCTAGGATGCCACTCCACCTGAAGAAAAAGGCATTCGATCAATGTATACTACCAGTCATGACATACGGTTGCGAAACTTGGACACTAAAGAAAGATATAATAGCTAAACTCAAAGTCACTCAAAGGTCAATGGAGCGATGCATGTTAGGTATAACCAAGAGAGATCGAAAAAGAATAGAATGGATCAGACAGAAAACGAAGGTCACTGATGTAATCCACCGAATAAAATCTTTAAAATGGCAGTGGGCGGGACATTTAGCAAGAAGAACTGACAATAGATGGTCCACTAGAATTACTCTGTGGTATCCAAGAGGCGTCAAGAGACCAAGAAGACGTCCAAATTTAAGATGGGACTATGATATAAGGAAACAAGCCGGTACAACATGGCACAGAAAAGCGAATATTAGACAGTCGTGGGCAGACATGAAGAACGACTATGTAAGGGAGGCTGCATCATAATTGGTAGAATACGCTGATAATGATGATGATGATGATGATATATCAGTTAATCATAAATTTTTAATAAAAAAATTCAATTTTAAAAAAATAACCGTTGGGAGTTTTAAAATCAGTTTTTACAAGCATAACCCTCTCCAAAAAATTGTCAGAGTAGACTTAAATTAAAGGTATATTCTGACGAGGCACATTTATGTATACTCTGTGAAATTCATTTTAATTCTAGATTGGAGGACGATACACGTGGGATCCACCATTGAAAACATACTTAAAAGCACTTACAACCAGGAAAACATCTTATCACATACAACTTCCAAACTTAAATTTATTGAAAGAATACGGCTTTTTACAGATAATATATAGCTTAGTATTTACACTTGTAAGCTGAGTTAATAATACCTTTTTACATTACGTTTGTTGATTATGTTTTTACTACTGTTTTGTTTTGATTTTCGGTCCATACACTTACGGAATATTTAGTCACCAAATGTTACTAATTTACCCATTAACCCAACTATCACAGATGGAAGCAAGTTTTGTATTTAGTCAAGACCCTCTACAGATGGTCGTGCTACGAGAAAACGAAATGTTACCCATACATTTAAAAAAAATGGATTCGATTTTTTTTTTATTTAATATATCACTATATTAAATGTTAAGAATACTTTCTTGCTACCAATCGTCATTTTATAGTTTTATTATTTTACACATTATTTTGGATCATTTGTTGATTATCATGGGTAAAAAAGTATTCGGTTTTAGAAATAGAATAGAAATATGCTTTATTGTCACTGCAAATTGTACAATTTTATGCAAAGCTTACAAACAGTAAAAAAATATAAAAATATTAGAAATAACAATTAAAATTCACTAAAATTACATAAATCGCTAATATCACAGAATAAAACAACGTCAAGGACTATATTCGATTGAAGTGGATGTGGTATTAGGTCTTTAAAATTGACTACTGTAAACGATGGATACACTATTACAGAAAGACTGAAAATGATTGAACCGTATTTTAAAAATTATTCAACTCGGGAACAGACTCGCAGAATTTTGCAATGAAGGAAATACTGACAGGTATGTTTGTGACAATGTCGGTCGTAAATTGGTTTCGAAAAAAGTTTCCGTAAATTGCATATGTTCAAAATAAAAGGATATGATTGAAAATCCGGTATTAAATAAACCTGAATTGAAATAGCATTGTTTGCTAAAGTTTGACTAAACCATATCATAAGTAAACGATAATTGGTTGGTTATATTACAACGGGCATTAGTTGTACAAATATCCGGCAAATTTGACCAAAGAAAACGTTTTATCAGTATACGATTGAATTCTTGCAGGAACTTTGCAAATATGACTTTCATCAGCGCGGCATTTGAAATTTTGGAAGTTGAATCTAAAGTGTTGGCAACAGTATATTTGGAGTGTAATCAAATAGATATTGGAGAAGAGTGTTAATAAATTTTTCTTAGCGAAGCTAGTGGAGAATTGACAAAACTAACTACTGATCTTATTGGAACATTAAACTTCATGACTTTTTGGAAGACCATACAGTCTTCGTATCAAGGGATTGCAGGAAATAAAAGTTTTGGGAATAATTTTAAGTTCTTGAAACAAATTAAATTTATAGCATTAGAAATTTTGGATTTTACGTCATCATAAGTTTGTTTATTGGATTTTTGGTAAGTTGAATAAATGAGTTGTTGGATAGAAAAAATTTTACTTTGTTATTATAATAAAAAAAACACTCTAGATTCATTAAAGAAAAATTGGTATTTTAACACCATTTATAACGGCATTAAATTTATGAGTAACATTTACTGACGTTACCAGATCCCTGTATCTGGTAACACTGTTTATTGTTCGGATGATATCAGACCTATGGGTCTGGTAAACATATCTATAAATAAACGGTTTCTGTGACGTTGTATTTGAAATTACCTTGAATCTAACACTGCCATCTCATAGTTAACATTTCAATCCGTTTCTGGCAACCACAGCACCAGATTCCGATGCCCGGTAAAATATTTACGGTTACTTTTAAAAAATAAATAAAATGATCAATTTTTATTTGAACTAATATTAAATTATACAAAAATATATAATAATTAAAATAATAATTAATAATTAGATATGTCTATCATTAAAACAAGTTAAGCACAAAGCCGGTTTATTTTCGCATTTTTCGCAAAAAGTGTTTACTTTCGTCAACTTCCTTACTTTTCATACTCTGTCTCAACTTTTTGTAACAATCATCACAATTTCGTCTACGTTTTCTACCAGTACTTTCTCGTTGCAGACAATGTTTTTGTTTTGATTAGTTGGTTTCAGAAATACATTCATTTTGGTAAAAAAAGATACGCATTGGTATCTTTTTTATGTTTGTTTTATTACAAATAAAGCTGTTGATTATTATAGCAACAAAGATTAGTTTGAAGACCACCTTACGATACCACATAGGACCTTTTCGTATGGAAGAATAATAAGCTGCACCTGTCGCACCTATGGTCGCTGTAATCTACACCTTTTTTAGCTTTGTTGTAGTCTTGGATAACTTGCGGTTTAAAAATACATTCCACTTGTTTCTCCCTTGGTTTTTATCTCTTTTTCTTGCCCGTATTGCAGAAGTTTAGGGTATGCTCAGGTTTACTGGATAACATTAATACCGATCTCTTGTCTTGCCAACGGACTACCTTTATATTGTCCTTATTTTTGATGCCAATTATTTCATTTTTCTTTAGTTTTTTCTGAACTATTCCTTTTGAAATACCTTTCCGATTGCTTCTAAGAGTCCCATAATAAAAATTTTGACGATCTAATAGATCTTTTGCAAGAGGAATGCCCGAATAAAAGTTATCAGCATATAAAGTTCGTCGGGCATTTAACAAGTTATTCATTAAGGCTACATTCATCATGCTACAAATATAACGGCGGCATAATTGAGGATTTTCTGTTTTTTAGGCGTCTGCCTTTGTATACTACAGATGAGACGATATTTGAAGTAACGAACGACTTTATGTCTGCTCATGAAATATCGTGGGATAAATATATGGGAGTTGGTGCGGATGGTGCTAAGGCTATGACCGGTATTCGAACAGAACTTTAGGCTTGAATAAAGAATATGAATCTATCTATTATCTGGCATTATTGTTGTATTCACAGATTCATTAGTTGGTAAAAAAATGTCCGAAAATTTAAAAACAGTGTTGGATGAAATAGGGCATGTGCTGTGAATTTTATTAAAGACCCTTAAATTCCCGTATTTTTGATGATTTGTGAAGAAATGGGAAGCATTTACAAGCAGTTATTATTGCATGCTGAAGTGCTTGGGTTGTCTCGTGTCGCGTGTGTTTAAGCTCGGAGATGAGATCAGAATGTTTTTTTTTCAAAAGTTCTGTAGGCAGCGTAAATAAATATGTTGATAATTTTAAGAACTTTGAATGGCTTATAATGGTGGCATATTTGGCTGATATCTTCAGTGTCCTTAACTAATTGAACTTAAAACTACAAGGAGGAGATAACAACATCTTCCAAGCTTAAGATAAAATAGAAAACTTGACCTTTGGAATATTCGTACAATTAAAAAAAACTATAATCATTTTTCTACATTATTAAAGTTTTTGGAATTCTCTGGTGAGGAAATGTTGCCAAAGCAAGTAGAAAAAGAAATAATTACACATCTCCGCGGTTTGAGGTTTTCTTTTCGAGATTATTTTCCAAAACCCGACAGAAATAAAAACTGGATAGCAGACCCTTTCAACGCAGATGTTTTCGATATTATCGGCTTGACAACGATACAGGAAAATCAATAAATAGAAATATCATGTGTTTCAACTTTAAAACATAATTTCAAATAATCTTGCTTATTAAGTTTTTGGGTAAATTTAAAAACAGTTGGTAAATAATTATCAGAAGAAGCACTGAAACAATTACTGCTTATCTCATCTACATACCTCTGTGAGAAGGAATTCTCTGCTCTTGTATATATCAAAAACAAGTACATAAACAGACTACAATTGGAGTGCGATTTAAGATTACAACTAAATAAAAATATTAACCCAAATATACCAAATTTAGTAGCAAGAAAACAGCTCCAATCTTCGGATTAATAAAATATTTTTTATTTTCATAAAAATGATAATTTTTTCAGTACTTCAATAAATTGTCCTAATTTAATTGTGTTTTTATTAAGTGAATCCTTGAAATTGTGCTTGATTTTCTAGAGGTCCGGGGATTGAAAAAGGTTAAGAAACGCTGGTATAGATGAATTGAAAGTTTCTTAAGTGAATAAAATACGAAACTTTATAATACTAGAATGTCTAAGCAAGATACTGAGATTATGAAAAGCATTAAGAAGAGAAAGCTGGAGTACTTTGGACGTGTAATAAAAGGTCCCAAATATAGATTGCTACAAAATATTATGCAAAGGAAAATAGCAGGAAAATACAGTCTAAGGTGAAAAAAGATTTTATGGTTAAAGAACTTGCGAAATTTGTATGATATTAATACAAGCATGTTGTCTAGATACTGAATAAAATTAAGTTAGCTCTGATGGTAACCAACGTTCTGAAAGGACATGGTACATAAAGAAGATGAAATAATTTATAAATAAAAATACTTTATATTTGTTCTTTTAATGTTCACTTCGATAAATGAAATATCAAATATCGTCGGTATACTGCGAAAACCAGGTATATGACAAATTTTAAAATATTTAGTTAAGTATACCAAAATTCTCAGCTTTTTCCGCTCTACATACAAGTAAAACCCAATAAATGATACGACTTACCATTCAGCAGATAATTTGTGTAATAAACAAAATAAGTTACACCTAACCAACTTTTTATTTTCAAATAAAATAATATATCGCTACCACAGAATAATAAACAATCACAATGCACTCTCAGATGCCGCCTTTGAAGTTTTTCAGCAAGCGCGCCATGTTTTAGAAGGAAACACATAACACAGACATATGATTTGTGAGGTTATGTAATTGTTTATATTTATGTTTAATTATGTAATTATTTATGTTAATATATTTAACATTGTTAATATAATTGTATAGTATGTCTATGATTGGTCAATTAAACCGGGTTAATTTTTCTATGTACACCACATAAACAACACTGGTTCCCTCTAAAACATGGCGGAACGTCTGCGCGAACGAGATGCGCGTACTTAATTTTCCATGGAGAGTGGGCATTCTGATTGTTTATTATTCTGTGTCGCTACTAACTTCTATAAAATTAAAGTTCTGTTGCATGTAAAACAAAGTAAGCCCACATATATTATTATGCCATATTATGTAATATTATAACAACAATATATTTCTACTACTGCATACCATATTCAGTAAAAAGGTGATAAGTGTCTTTAATACATTTTGCGTGTATGACTTACAAAAGAAATAAAATTTCTTTTTCATACCGACTATTAAAAAGCTTTAAGTATACTTATTTTATTCTACCTGAGAACGGGTTGAGTTAAAATTTAGAAATAATTACTAAGTTAAAACCATAAAATGTTGATAAAACTAAAGTATTTATAAGAAAAATGTACCAACTTTATATAAATGACTGTGAGCAGAAGAAACTGGAAGGTGTTAGCGAAATTACATATCGAAGAATATTTTCTAACGACTATAATTTAAGATTTTTTGTTCCTAAAAGGGATCAATATTTAGTTTGTAATAAATATGATATGGCTAATCCAACTGACAAATCGGATTTAGAAGACAGTTACAGAGAATATAAGAAAAGAAAAGAAGTGTAATATTGAAAAACAAAATGATAAGAAAAGATCTAATGAACAACGGGATTTTGTGCCAATTACTTTCAATCTATAGGCCGTACTACAGATTCAAAGTGGATTTACTGGACAACTATATTATTCTCAAAATTTATTCGTCTACAATTTGTGTGTATATGAAGCCGCATAACCAAATGCAGTTTAATGTTTTGCCTGGTCAGAAATTAACGGTAGACGAGGAAGTTCTAAAATAGGAAGCATTACACCCCGCTACTTATCAAAAAGTGTTCCAGAATATGTAAGTGAAATAACTTTATTTTCAGATACCTGCGGAGGATAGAATCGTATTCAGCATATTGCAGCCTTACTTTTTTATTAGGGCTGTTTAAAACATAGACCATTTAAATATTATTGAACACAAATTTTTAGAGTCTGGACATTCCTATATGGAAGTTGACTCTATGTATAGTAGAATCGAAACCGCTAAAAAGAACAGATCTATCTATGAAATGCCGGATTACTTGTCTGTTTTTCAAAATCCAAGAGGAACTAATAATATCAAGGTTGATAATAAAAAAGTATGTATAAAAGCATATAAATACTTATAAAGAATTTAACTACTACGACTTTTATGATGTAAAAAATTTGTCACACAGTTTAATTAAAATCCGGACAAAAGAGCAAAACACAGATCTATTAATGGAATGCCAGATTACTTGTCTGTTTTTCAAAATACAAGAGGGACTAAAAGTATCAAGGCTGATGATAAAAAAGTATGTATAGAACCATAAAAATGTAAAAAATTTAAATACTACGACTTATATGATTTAAAAAATGTGTCACACACTTTAATTAAAAACCAAACTGGCGAAAAATTATTGTGATTGAAGATAAAAAGAATGAGATTCGTGAAATAAGAGACAAACAATCTATTTTACTTATGACATGTCAACAAGCTTCAATTATTTCCTTACTGATACTGCACGGCATTTAACAAGAAAAAAGCACGTTAAGTTATCAACTAATACAAGCAATCTTGAAGAACTTAAGCGACTTTCTGATGCATATTTCGTCGGTCGAGTGTTATAATGTTCTATTAGCATATTTTACAGTTTGGCAGGAAAAACAATTTAAAAAAATGGTCACTGTATTTTTATTCTGAGACGCTTTGGTTATAGAAATTTTTATTTTTTATATGTATAATAAAGTAATAATGAGTTATTTATAACATTTTATTTAATTTTTTTTTATTTAACAAAAAAAAGGTATTTAGAAAAAAATTATAAAATGTTGATAGAACATTATGATTCTATTGAAACATCAACTTTTACAAAAATGTAACCACATTGTTCTAACTAACAACATCGTGTCGTGTAATATTCTAATAAACTTATAAATTAAGGAAAACATCTAAAGTAAACAAAAGACACAAGTTTCTAAATAATTTTTTACAACAATTTGGCTAAATTTACTACTTCTTTGGAATTTTGGAAAAATTGCATTTTGATGTTGAGGGCATTTCATTGTCTAAATTTTCATTAGTTAGACGACCTTTCTTTTGTTTGGATAACTGCGCAGCAAAAACTTTCGCGTCATTATATTGCTTAAAAAAAGTTGATATGAACTGGGAGTCCACAGGCGGCAAAAACTTAAAAAGTTTTTTTAAATGCAGTACCTTATCAAAAGATAGTAAGCATTCCCTGGGTTCATCACAAGTTTTTATTGATGGCAAAGATATTGAAGTGGGAGTTAGACAAGATCCGTTTGTTTTTCGTACTGGAGGCTTGCATATAATTGTAACTTCAGTGAAGGGTCCATCATGCTGGTATTTCAGCTCAATATAATGTATTCTGGAAGAAGAATATTTCAACTGCTTTACAGAAGCAAAAGGTATATTTTTAAAATTAAGCATTTGAGCGGCTTTTTCAAAATTTTTAAAATTATCTGGTCTCATATAAAAAACTTTAAAAGGGTTTTTCCTATTTACTGTAGGCAGCAATCTTAAAAGACCCAATGGGCTGAATATTTCCAACTTTCCAAGTTGTCGCTCAATCTGGCTATGTATATTATCTATTTCCTGGACTGAACTATGTCCAGGTTCCATGCTCATTACAGAATTTCTATTCTGTGGTACACATGAGTCAGACCATAAAATAAATCGTTTGATATTAGGAATATCTATTAATACATTATCCAAAATACGAATAAGTGCAGAAGCAATATCAATACCTTTGCGACCGTGAGTACCCTCACACCATATCGCACAATAAGCCCGCTTATTAATATTACAATGAGCTGTTAAATTGTATGTATTTAGATTTTTGTAATAAAAGAAGGAAGAAATGTTGGCTCGTGGCAAAGCAAATACATTTTCCATATCAAAACAAATTATTGCAGTTTCTTCATTGGTACTTCTTCGATCGATATTACGTTCTGCCATAGCAGCTTCCTTAGATGAAACATGTTTATCAAAAGAGGATTTCTCATGCTCACTAAGACCTATTTTACTCTTTATTAGATACTCTTCACACTTATCGCATCGATCTTTTTTTGGTTTTTGAAATTCAATATTAAATTCATAATTAAAAATTTGTCGATAATGGTGCAGTTTTACAGGTTCTAGATTTCTTTCAGTACAAAATTCTTGATACAAATCATATAACTTTTGCACATTCAACGAAGATTCAAAATATTTCTTATTCGAATCTCTCCGGCAATAATGAGAATCTATTCTTGGAATAGATCTGATATGATCTCTCACAGAATCTTTTTGAAACTCAGTTGTAACTTTTTTTGAATGCTTTCCCTGTCGTACTTCTAATGGAACCCCTGTTTGCTGCTCCCGCTTATTTCTATGAAAATATTCGACGCGTCTCTGGCTTATATCTAGTGTGGACAGAAAAAATGGCTTACATACTCTAATTTTTTTTCTAGTATGTGAAAAAAATAGGCAAAAGAAAAGATCCGTCTCGATTTATTTTTAGTTTGAGGTAGCCTCTTTGAATATCGCTCCCTATTATGATTATAAAAATGCAATTTTTCGTTATTTGATAAGCTCCAAAATGAATTATGAATTGCTTGTCGATCATTGATACTAATTTTTTTTGCACACAAAAATTTGCAACTTTTTTCACAGTTCTTATAAGTTTTTACTTCCCTAGCTCTGCGAACTATACTCTTTACATTTTGATATGCTTGGCCACTTTGGCATAACTTTTTGTTGATATTTCGGCTCCAAGCATCTGGATTGCGTGACCGTTTTCTTGTTAGCTTTTTACCTTCATTAGGCTCATTTACATCCACCGTATCTGCAGTAACATGAATTATCGAAACGTTTTTATCTTTGACTACAAGACTTGCTTCTTCATTTCCACTAAAAGAATGGTGGAAGCCCTCTTCTTCTGCTGGCAAAAAGTCTGGATCCGCATCAGAATCGTCACTCACATGAAAGGGATCTAGCTCTGTATCACTAAATTAAAAATAAATTCTACTGCAACACTGATATTACAAAAATAATAAAATAAAGAATCAATGACGTTAACTTTTTGGATTACTCCGGTATATGCATATATTCTAGTTTTTATTTAAAATATAGAACAGCCGACACCATTTTTTTAACTGTAAAAATAAAGAAAGTACAATGGGGCTTTTAAATATATCCTTTAAAGAAAAAATCATAGGTTAGACACTATTTTTTTATTAAAAAACTAAAAACATACAAAGAATACTTGTTGTATCACTCTGTATATGCAAAAATAGTTTAAACAAAACAGATAATATACAACGTTAAATTTATATGCGAATCGTTTTTTCAAATTTAAAAAATTACCAATATCTGCTGTACATACTTATTGCATGAAAATGTATTTTAAGGTTATATACATCAAAGTTAAATATTTCATTGTTTAGGAACTATATTTATATTCAAATAGAATGAAAAACTCATTTATACATACCTTAATTCAACGCCTTCCATTTTTACAGAATTAACTTTACAAAAACAACTTAATCAGGCTAAGTTCATTATCTTCGACACACAAACACAACGTGGTTCTTAGACGAAATTATAATGTTCTAACAGCAGAAATACCTGATTGCTATTGGTCGCATCTGATAGAACATTATAGTATTAAGCTATTTTTAAATTTGTCATTTAGAACAATTTAATATTGACTAAATCTAACGATACGATCAAATATTTATGCAGGAGTCGATTTTAATAGAACAATATGGCATCCCTTAAGCAAATTCTGTACATATCTCGATTTTCACCAAAAGTGCTGATAGAATATTATAACACTCGACCGACGATTTGGCAATTAGCATAGCAAGAAAGAAAGATTTGGTACGGGTATGTGATAAGGAAGTGATATATACTGTTAAATGTCATAAATATCGACTAATACCTTAAAAAGTGCTATTAACTAGTAAAAGCTTCATATCTCGATCATAAAACTAAAAAATATTATACTTGGTTTATTATATTTGTGTTAAATATGTTATTTGAAGGGTAACTGATTTATTTAGATTTACAGGTAAAACCAGCTAAGTGATAGCATTTCCAACTCACATTTAGGATTAGTCAGATAGGTGCCTCAACTTTTTCAAACTAATGATAGAATATAATTTCAGATATATGCATCTTTCACTAGAATACCTAATATCAAAAACAAGCTGACTACTTAATTCACAATAAAAAACTAAACTTTAAAAACGTTTTTTCTCGATTTCGGTATTCCGACATTTACCTGGTTTTCGCAGTAGACTGACGATATATAGTATTTTTAATAAATGTAGTTAGAGGGTAATTTTCATTTTTTATACCACATACATTCTGAACAAGAATCGGGTTTCTTGTTTACAGGAAATCAAAAAGCCTTTTCAACAAAGTTATCCCTGACACCCAACCCTTATTAAAAAAAAATAGGGTATGATACTCCATTAAGGAAGGTATTGGAAAGGTAAAGCTTAGGCTATAATGTTTACCTAAAAAGTTGTTCTCTCGAATATAAACTAATCTCAAATTTGTATCTACAATATCTCATCCCTGCAGTTGTGCCTTCTAGTGCTTATCTATTGGCCAACCTTTATTAATTTCTTTCGTGTTAAACTTTCGTAGAAGTTTAAGTAATTCACCTAGTTGTATATGCAATATTAAACAATTGTACACTATAAATATAAAGCTCAGTGTCACAAATTTCCCTTAATTGTAAGTAATACGTAATACATACTCAAAAATTTTATTTAAACAAATATTTCTAATACTTTAAGTTTAATCAGTTTAGTGCAATTGAATTCATTAAATGAAAAGAAATGTTTTTTTAATATGCCAATAATCTGAATATACTTAAAAATTATTGTAGCGTAGTTGCTATGGCACAGATAATCTTTTATATAAAAATGGAGATTTAATGAAACAGTAAAAAAATGGAAGGAATACTTCGCAGAACTATTAACAAATAAAAACCAAGATGACATGAATCAAGAACATGAAATAATATACTGCAAGATAACACATGATATACTGCTGTAGAAAAGCACCTGCAGTGGATAGAATAACAACAGATGTAATAAATAGACATGGGACAGAAAGGAGATTATGTACAGACATAAAACAATATATTAAAAATACATTATAGACACATTATATTAAAAATACGGAAAATGTAGATATCCTGGCAGATTTGAAAGCGTCACTAATAATACCTATATTTAAAAAATGAGATAGTAATAGAAGACGATACAATAACTACCAATAATTGGCGTTGTTATTTTATTTGTGTGAAATTCTTAAAAAAAGTAATAAACGAACGATTAGAAATAATTAAAACAACACAAACTAGAAGAAACACAAAGTGAATTTAAAAGTGACAGAATTATACAGGGTTAATTCATTATCATCATCTTTGGCTCTACAACCCTGGGTGGGTTTTGACCTGTTCAAGAATTAGTCTTTATTATCCCCTATCTTTCGTCCTGGCTTTCCAATTTCTGAGCCCTAGATTCCTCAAGTCATCTTCGACTTTAGTTTTAAATCTTGATCTTGGTCTGCCTCTGTTGCTGATTCCTACTGGCTCTTGATATAATATCCGTCTTTGGGGGTCTCCAGTATCCATTCTTTCAAGGTGTCCTAGCCTTAGTCTATTGATTTTAATAGACCGGACGATGTTGCATGTTGCATACAATTGATAGAACTCAAAATTGTAGTGCCTGCGCCATACCCCGCTTTTTTGTACTCCGTATATGTGTCTACGTATTCTTCTTTCAAAGTGGCCTAACAGTTATTCGTCGCTTTTTACCATAGTTCATGTCTCTTACGCGTGTCAGGACAGGTTTAATACGAGTTTTATATATTAGTATCTTGGTTTTTCTGCTAATTGTGTGATGTTAAGAACTGCTTTAGTCCAAAGTAACCTCTGTTTGCCAGGTATATTCTTCTCTTAATTTCTACGCTTACTAGGTTGCTGTTATTTAGTTGGATTCCAAGATATATAAACTTCGAGACCCCTTCGAATTAGTGTGCTTCTTTCACCAGATCTTGTGGTGCCGCTATTTGTGTGCTGTTCGTGACCTTCATGTATTTTGTTTTGGATACATTGACCTGCAGTCTTATTGTCTTTTCGGCTTTTTCTAATGTTTCAAAAGCCTGTATCAGGTCTCGTTTTGTCCGTGTTACTATGTCAATGTCATCTGCGTAGGCCAATATCTGTGTACTTCTATTGATGATCGTGCTTCTGACTGTTATGCCCGATTTTTCTATGGCTCTTTCTAGCGCGATGTTAAACAATAGGCACGATAGACTGTCTCCCTGGCGTAATCCAGTATGTGTTTTAAAAGACTTTGACACTTTGTTTTGTACCTTGACTTTGCACTCAACTTCTGAAAGAGTTGCCTTTACTAATGTTATTAAATGCGACGGAATATCTAGTTTTGTCATGGCATTATAAAGTTCGCTTTTGTCTACACTGTCATAAGCGCTTTTAAAATATATAAAGAGGTGGTGAGTATCAATTCGATATTTATAGCTCTCTTGAACTAAGGTTTGTCTGAGAACGAAAATCTGATCAATTGTTGACCTTCTTTTTCAGAATCCACATTGGTATTTGCCTATTTTTTCCTCAGTATATACTGGTAAACGATCATAAAGTATATAAGCCAGTACTTTGTAAGGCGTATTTAAAAGGGGAATGCCTCGATAGTTGTCACATATTAGTGGATCCCCTTTCTTGTGAATTGGTATTATAATAGCTACGTTCCAACTGTCTGGGAGTTTCCCTTCTGTCCAAATGGATGCAACAAGTTTTATTATGTATTTTTTAGGGCGTTTGCTTTATACTTAAACAGCTCAGGGGGTATACCATCTGCTCCAGGGGATGTGTTGTTTTTTAACCTTTTTATTGTGTTGGCAACTTCTTCTTCTGTTGGTATATTATTATTCTCCCTTTCATCGTCTACGTCTCCACTGTGGTTATTTATGTCAGTAACTTCTTGATTGTCTAAATTTAATTTTTCATCAAAATTCTCCGCCCATCTCTTCACTATTTGATCCGGCTCACTGATAATTTCGGCTTCCTTACTTTTTAATTATGGTTATTCTAGTTTAAGTACTTTTCTGTTGTGGTTCAAATGTCTATAAAACTTTCGTGCTTTGCTTTGTGAATTGAGCCTTTCTAGTTCCTGTAGCTGGTTTTCTAAATGTCGTTTTTTCTTTTGTTTTAGTATCTTTTTCTCTGCTTGTCTAATCTGTTTCTACTCCTCTTGATTTTGTCTTGTCCTTCTGTTTTAGAGTTTACCATACGCCTGATTCTTTTTTTGAGGTGTCTGTAAGCATTCCGCATCATACCATTCTGTCCCCTTCCTTTCTTGTTTCTTCTTTTCCACAACTGTTGTTGCTACTTCTTTCAGGATATTTTAGCACTCATTCCAGTTTTTATCCAAGTTTTTAACAGTACTACTCATTTGGTGTTCTAGTTTTTGTTTAAGTTCGTGTTTAAATTTTCTAACTATCTCAGGGTTTCGTAGTCTATTCACCTCGAATTTATCTTCTTTGCTTCCTTTACCTTTTTTTGCATTAGAGATTCATGCCCTTAGTTTAGCCTGGACAAGGTAGTGATCGGAGTCAACATTTGCTCTACGTCTGGTATGTACATTCATAACAACGCTGTAATGTCTTGCGTCCACAACTCCATGGTCAACACTCAACATGATTATATATTTTCTTTAAAAGAGTAAAAAAAAGCGCTGTAGAAGAAAGACATACCACTGCTTGATCTAGAAAAAGTCTTCAATAAAGTACCTAGACAGAAACTAAGAAAACTACGAAGATAAAAATAGTTAGACGACTATATGGTAAGAATGGAGAAAACGTTACAATGTTACAAGGTGGTAAGGCCATTTAAAAGAGAAGATAGATATCATACCAATAAGAAAAAGGACAAAAAAAGCACAGATATTAAAAAAAAAGGAAAAAATCAATACAGACATGAATGGAGTAATTAAAAATATATTGGAGAGAAGAGTGACATAAATAGGCGCAAAGACATTGACAAGAAACCGAAAAGAATGGCAGAAAGTTCTGAATAACGAAATTTCACCTTACACCATTCTCTGGAGAAAGGTTTTTGATTATTAAATTGTAATATAATTGATCATTTACAGACTAACCTTTGGTAAGATAAACATGTCACAAATACTCGTCAGGCATCTACTGAAGCTCTCGATAATCATATTTTTTCTGCTTTAGGTAGTCCTAGATAAATACTGTCCTAATGTCTATCATTAAGCGTTCCCAAATTGAAATAGTATTTGCAGTTTATGCAAGAATATTATAATTAAAAAAAAATTTAAACAATATAATAGCAGCTTCTTTAGGTTTCGATTTTGACTTTAAAAAGCCTTCTTTCTATTAAATTATAAATTCATCTTCATCATCTTGTACGCGTCCACTGCTGGACGTAGGTCCACTTCAGCTCTTTCCATATATCTCTGTTTTGTGCGATTTGCATCCAGTTACTGCTAATACGCTTTAGCTGGTCAGTCTATCTGGATGGTCTGCCGCCTATGCCCCGTAGTGATTCTTATCTTGGCCTTCACGTGAAAATATGTCTTGTTCTTTTGTTGTCAGATAATCTAGCGAGGTGTCCTTTCCCAGTGAATTTTGCCCACGTAATTCTTTAAGCGATTGTTGTTTTTATTCTAGGACGTATTTCTTAGCTTGAGACATCCAACAGCTGGCGCTTCGCAGCACTTTGAATCACGCGAATCGTATTTACTATATTTTTTATGAGTCTGAATGTTTCCTCTTGATTAGTGAGTACAGGTAACACATACTTGTCAAATATTTTCTTTTTGGGGCAGACGAGTAGGTCTTATTTAAATACATGGTTTAATTTACCAAAACCATGTGAGCGTATACTCCCCATATTTCTATGTATTAGTTCTATATTACGTATCGCGTCAATTTTACTCGCTCTTTTTAAGCCGGTTGAGATCAACCTATAAGTTTCTCATACGATTCACAGCAACGCCAAAATGTTTTCCTACAATCGAGCATGTAATTTAAAATAGATTTACCTTCATTTCCTCTCTTATCATCGCAAGCGATCATTGTAATATATATTATATTTGTTATTATTATATATATATATATATATATATATATATATATATATATATATATATATATATATATGTTCGGATAGATTTCCGCGGTCAGATGAATGAAAATCACTAGGTTCTCGGGAAGAACCGCGTTGAGAATTTAATGCTCGACGTTTCGGCTCCCGTTTTGGAGCCATTATCAAGAGGGATACGGTTCGGTTCGAGTTCGGGGTCTCAATCTGCCTACTCCCCTCACTCGACACGTGTCAGTATCGTGTTCTGTATTATAAATACAAGAACTCTCTCTCGGCACTGAGGTCTCAATCTGCCTACTCCTCAGTGTCGAGTGACCAGTGTCACTCGGTGAACTACTCCTATCGTGTTCGAATAGGTTCGTGAAGTAATTTTCCCATTCTTTAAGTTTGTCCTCTACTTCAAATATTACTTTACCATGTTCAACCTGTAGCAATGCATTTTGTTTCTTATTGAAGATACTAGCCGCTTCTTTCACTTTTTTATACATGTTAAACATATCGTATCTGTTTTCAAATTCCTCAATGTCATGGCACTCTTTGGCTAGATGTTGACTCTGCTTCTCGTATTTTACGTCGAATTTCTTTTTGTATACCTTTGTAAAGTGATTCGTTGTTTTTCGCTAGTCGCCGTTGTTCTATCAAACCCAATGTGTCATTAAATGACACATTGGGATGACACAAATTTTGTCATCCAAGCCTGCTGTTTTTAACTTTGACCTGCCTTGTAAATTTCTCAAACATATTTATTTTACTGTTGTTACGATTTTATTTAATCCCTCATCGACGTTTTCACCAATATTTTCCCAAATTAAATTTTCATTCAGTTGTGTTTGAACTGATTCCTTAACTTTCTCGTCTTGTAATTGGGCTGTATCAATATTTTTGCGAGACTTCTTTTTGATCATCTTTTTTTAATTTTAATTGAGCTACAGCTACTATGGGATTGTGATCGGAGCCAATGTCAGCACCTGGATAAGTTTTAACTGATTTGATGCAGTTTCTAAATCGATTTTTTATATGAATTAATGAAGAAACGAATTCGTAGGTATTCGCTTAGTCATGTGTTCTCTACAAAGTAGGACCATTTATATTATAGCGAACATTCGTATTCGTTGATTATCCGTCCGCAATGTCCGATGCCTACAGATGAAGATGTAATCATTAGCGCTGTGAGTTTTATAGTTCTTGCAGAAATTTCTGAAAAAAAAGAAACAGTAAAGTGTAGTGTTCAAATTCGTTACAAAAGAGAAAAAATCAGGGGATGATACCTTATTAATTAATTTAACAAATGACAATTTAGGTCAAGTTACTCTGTAGAATGTCTCTGGATGATTTAAAAATAAAATTCAAAAGCAAACCACATATAATTATAAATTGTGTCAGTCTCACTATTGACTATTTTGAAGAGCCTTTGGAATTCTTTTTGTAGTAGAAATTTTGTTTCACGCTGTGGAAGTTTTTTGTTTATTATTTTATATAATTTCGACTTCGGATCCCACAGACATTCTTCGTTTCTATATAATTCAATTATTTGAAGGGTCTTTTCATTTATCCATTTCATATTTCAAAATCATTTACGCATAGAAGTTCTCAGCACTACACAACAAACAGCCCTTTCAAACTAATTCGTAAATAAATTAGTATTAAAACAGAACTTCCTAACGAATTAACGAATTTGAAATGCTACCGTTTTATGCACTGTTAACACTGAACACCGCTAATTTACCGAGATCGGTTGGAACATGTTCGAACTTGAACGATTTCGTTCGGTCGGGTTTGATTTGCTGTTTAAATGCAATAATTTTAACGAGCGAATTCGTTCGTTCGTTTGTGTTCGCTTTGATTTAAGGCGCGTACACACTGGCGAACGCATGTGACCGAAGCCCTTTGACCGAATTCTTTCGATATTTTTGGCGTTCGATGGAAAATTTGGTCTTTTGTCGACATTACAGCGAACCAATTCGTGTGCAGTCTTTCGTTTAGTTTCGCGGGTATTTTTGGGGATTTGTGGCGTGGCAATTATGTCAATTGTAAAAATGACATCGGATAAGGATGTAATTATTGCAAGTGCATTTTATATTATTGTTAGTGAGGCGGGGGCTGAAGAAGTGAAAGACCTCCCCAAAAAACGACGAAAACGGCACTGGTGGACAACATAATTGTTCAAAAGCAGTAGTCGGTATAGAAGGATATACTTATTTAATGATCTAAAAGCTGAAATGGAATATGGCCTTTTGCAATTTTTTTATAATGAAGTCTACTGATTTTGAATGGTTATTAAAAGAAATTGGTCCAAAAATCGCGAAAGAAGATACAAAGTTTAGAGAAGCGATACCACCAACAAATAGGTTAATGTTGACCCTACGATATTTAGCTAGTATTGACTCATATTCAAGTTGTATACACTGGATTTCAAAAAACTTCCCACTCTCGATATAAACCAACAAGTTTTAAACAAGAAGAATTAGTCTACTTCATTATTGCAAATTATATAATCAAAATAAAATCGCTACAATAATCTACATCTTCACTTGAAAGCGTACACACGAAACACAGCCAAAAGAATTCCTTCTTCAATTTTCTTTTCAAGTACCATCCAGTGAGCGAACTCTAACAACGATTTGCTATTGTTTGTTGAGGCGTACACATTTACCGAAGGCGCTTGGTCGCAAGGCTTCAGCTATATACGTTCGCCAAATGTGTATGCACCTTTAAATACACCTTTAGAAGTATGTTCTAAAAGTATCGTGAATAGCTTTGGAGAGACGGTGTCTCCATATTTCCCGCTGTATACACAATATAATTTGTTTCTTGTTCGGATAGTCCCTCGCTAGCCTTGGTTAGTTTGGTAGAGTCGTTGAATTGTTGCGATGGTTTATTCGACATTCTGTCAAAATGCTTTTAGCATTTTCTGTTGGCTTATAGTATAGTATAGTATAGTATAGTATAGTATAGTATAGTATAGTATAATATAGTATAGTATAGTATAGTATAGTATAGTATAGTATAGTATAGTATAGTATAGTATAGTATAGTATAGTATAGTATAGTATAGTATAGTATAGTATAGTATAGTATAGTATAGTATAGTATAGTATAGTATAGTATAGTATAGTATAGTATAGTATAGTATAGTATAGTATAGTATAGTATTATCAAAACAAATTTAATCATGTGGTGACTAGACCAAAAAATTATATCAGTCTAGATTGATTTAAAGAAAAAGTAGGTAAGCAAAAAATTACACACGAGAAAAATATAGAATTTGTAAAAATTTAAAACAATATCAAAATTCAAGCAGATCTAAAGAACAAAGCCCACAACCTATACCGATATACCTTTAAAAATGTATCTTGTAACTATGTCTCCTAACAGCTAACAGCTTCTGTTATCTATTTAATGAAAAAAATTATAAGATTTTAGACTTTTTTCAGTTAAAAAAACACATTATAGTCCGACAAAGCCAGATAAAAAAGCGAAAAGCTCTCATTTGTCCAGAGAAATATTTTCATGAGATTTTTTTTTATAATCTCTTTCATGAGATACACCGAAATAAGGTGTAAGAGGACCCTCAGGCGAAAAGTTGTTCAAAAGTTTTTAAACAGTTTTTTAAAAACACAAGTAAACAATATTGTTTTAAAATATTCAAGATCCTAAATTCAATTTGAAGGCTTCTTTTATCAGCTCCCGATGAAAATACTGGACTTATTTGATTTTAAAACATTATTTTTTAATTGTTAATAAAGCGTGTATGGTAGGGCAGGAGCTCATTTGTACAATGAGAATTCGAACCAGCAATTTGTTCCATAGATCTGGTTGTTCTCTGTCCTGTCATAAGCGTTTCATTACCGATTAAAAAACAATGGTTTAAAATTAAATAAGTCCAAAATACTTATCGGAAAATGATAGAACCGGGTTTGAACTTGAGTTTAGGTTCTTTTTTTACTTGTGTTTCTAAGTCTTCAAAAATTGTTAAGTCTTCAAACTCGAAAAGTATTAATCTTACAAAAAAATTAAAAGAGACCTATTTTGTTCGGAATGATTCAAAATTAAAAAAAAATTGTGCGTACCGAAAAAACTGATTGTTAGAATTTATTTAAAAAATTTAAGCAAATTTTCGCCTAGGTGACCTATTGCACCTTATTTTGCGTATCTTATGAAATGAATATGCAGAAAATCCTATGGTAACATTTTTTAGAACGATTTCTAGCTTTTCGCCTTGTCTACGGGAAAACGCCCACCAAACTGGCATGGAAAGTGGCAAGTATCAAGTAGAACGCGTCTAGAATGTTATTTAAAATGTAAATAATGCAAGCGAATGATGTCACTGTCATTTTGGTGTGCGCTGAATAATTCGTTGTCATTGGTTATATTTTAAGTAACATGCTAGACGCGTGCTACTTGCTACTTGCCTCTTGCCATGCCTCTCCCTTAAGATCTTCTTAATATGGCGAGTGTTCTAATAAGTAATTCAAGCCTTAAATCTCGAATTATTTGTACTTGAAGAAGCAAATTTATCAAATACAGTTTTTAAATACCTTTATCAAAGAATGTCTCCACAACGGCTTTTTATTTGCTAGTTTTTCTGGTCTAAATCGTTAGTGTTTGTGCAACCAGTTATAAGTCAACGAATTAACGTTTTAAGAACAATGGAGATTAAGATAGCGTTGCTATTTAAACTTAAGCTTAACAAATTATGTTAATTACCGAAATTTTAATTTCTGGGATTGATTGTTATTTATAGAACACCTCCAATTGCCAACTTTATTTATTTGATGCAACAATGATTTTCGAAAATAAATACACTTATGTCCATTAACACAACAAAATAAATCTACTTATCGCTTATCCACCATAATATAAATGACGATAGACCTGAGTTTTACTCTATCTACTGTTTCAAAAATAAAAACCAATTTTATTTATATAAAACTAATTTTATTTATAATAACCTACCACAAAAACATATATCCTAGCTATATAATACTAGTTTGAAAAAAAGATAAAAGTTCTTATTACAAACTATCAATCTACATCCAAATCATCTTCGACAGAATCAGGATACACGTCACTTACATCACTTTCGCATTGCAATCTTTTCTAGAAGTCATGAAAAATTTCAGAAATATAAGATAGTAATTCTATTAAGTTTCATTTTTTAAGAAACCACA
Source organism: Diabrotica balteata (assembly GCA_918026665.1). Lineage (NCBI taxonomy): Eukaryota > Metazoa > Arthropoda > Insecta > Coleoptera > Chrysomelidae > Diabrotica > Diabrotica balteata. The sequence continues at coordinate 131,516,338 of OU898277.1, forward strand.
GTCCTCTTTGTTGTATCGTCTACTTTATATTTCTTTTAAATAAATTTTTCGCCTTCTTCGTTCACTTTATTTTGCTGTAAAGAAGTTTTAAACAGCGAAGCATAATCATAAAAGTCTTTCTTTTTCATTTCTTTTACAACAAATGGTTTCCCCTTTATTGTTTGTCTCACTAGTTACATCTAGTCATAGGGATGATTTATTGAGCTTCCATATTTGTTTCTAGATCTCTTTGTTATGGAATGGTCAGTGTCACATTCCATATGTGTAGGTCCCGCGATAAGGAACTTATGGCCAATGGTTTTCAAATGTCGCCTGATTTTTACTATCGTAAACACGTTACCATAACGTATATATTTTTATTTTAACCCCCACACGTATCTAAGTACAATATAACGTGGGTAATATGCGTAAGAAGATCAACAAGGTGCTTATACAACCAAGAACCAATTTGATTTGCACCTCTTCTGGAAATTACTTCGTGCCACATATGATTAAAAGATTGTCTGGTAATACGATAATCGACAGTAAGATTAAAGGTCCACAGTTGTCTTTTATAAAAAGCAACGGATGTAACTAGATTAGGTGTTGGGAGACACTGCTACATATCAAAGTTGTACACGTTTGTAGAGGTGTTGTCCTTATTGTTTATTTTGTCGTTTGCTTTCTTATTGTATGTGTAGTCCTCTTCGGCTTAATTAATTCGGTTTACATAATTCGTCTTTGTTTTCAGCATTTGCTTTAATTTTTATATGCGGTTGGTCACATTTTTGACATGAATCCTTTTTTGGTGCCTTTATAGCTATTTTCATGCTGTAAAAAATGTTCTCGTAAACCTTTCTACTTACAGGTTGGTGTTTGGACTATTGTTTAAGATATTTTTCATAAATATTTACAACTGTATAGTGCGGTGGAGGATACTGTTTGCTTGTTTGGTTTCTGCAGTTGTGACTTTCGTATGCTGGCAAATACAAAATGTAATATTTAACAGCTTGAGCAACTTCATCAGATAATTTATGCCATAGCTTATGGGATCCTCTATTGTCGTCGTGTGTTATTCCAGAACTAGAAGCGCCCTTTTGGAGTAAAATGTTGGTACTAAATTTACTGCTTTCACCAAAAGTATTTTGAGAACACGACTTACATGTTGGTATTAAATTACCATTAATCTGAAGATGACATTGATAGATTAACAAACTAAATTTTTATTTAGATTCATCAGCAACTTTTTGTTTTGATGTTTTCTTTTTAACGATGTTTACAAGATTAGCTAAATACGCAATTCTCTTATTAAGGTTGTCCGTGGCCCAATATAAAGTGTGTCTTGAAACATCATTAAACTTTTCCCGGCATTTCATGTTCCAATTCGTTAGTGGTTTGCACTGACTGTCTCGTTTCAACTTCTTTGCCTTTTCGAGTTTTGTAGCTTTGGCCTAAGTTTCTTTTCGATTTATTTTCTAACCTTAGTTTTCTTGTGTCACCTTTTATAATTTTTTTTTTGCTATTTTTTATACGATTATTTTTACTTAGTTTCACTGGTGTTATGTGTACTGTGTTTTCTAAATTTACGTGATACACCATCATATTTAATTTGCTTTCATTTTCCGGTAGGCTTTTTTCATCTTAAAATGTCATCTTTATTCGATAATAAAACATCAGAATCTTCCTCCGGATCGTAGGAACGATCAATATCACTACCATCATCAAGACCATATAGTATATCAGATAAAATCTCAGAAATAGATGGAGGTGCATTTGAACCTAAAACCAAAGTTAATAATTTTTTCTTAAAATCAACAAACGAGAACTTACCACTGCCTAGTTTACTATTAGTCTGACTATTTTCTGGCTCTGGCTGTTCATCTGCTTTTTCCTAATATTGATAAGATTTTTTTTTTACTAATAATAGTTGCTTCAACCACCTGGGTCATTAGCGACATTAGTTTACATTAGTTAGTACATTATATTAAATTGTATAAGGATGTTTCTTTTAGAAATCTAATTAAGTTTTTAGTATTTAAATGTTCACCTAATACTGTTTTTAAGTCACTGGAAATATTGTTATTTTGTCTGTTAACTGTATATTTTCCACATTCTGTTAGGAGATGTTTAACAGTAATATTGATTGATAAGATTTGGAATCGGAATCTACGTGTTATTGTAGTTAATAATAATATTAAAACACATTTTAATAATAATAACTTACCTGTATTATTTGATTGTATATTCTCACACATTTTCTGAATTTTATTAGCTTGGAAATACTTCATTTTACTGTTAAATCCGTTTTAAAATTTGTTTCAAATACGTGCTTAACACTTATTTTGAGGTTAGAACGCCACGTAACAACAAATATAAGTTAACTGAATAGTGGTGTCAAGAGACAAAAATTGAATTATCAATAATCGCACGAAATGCGCTAGTGGTGCTATTGGATATAAGTCAAGTTATACTCCTTTGCATGTAATCAATAATACAATTTTGATTTAGAGTCATTGGGCACCTACTCATATCTAGATAATGGTGTTATTATTGACTTTTGTCTCTTTGCGCCACCACAGATGAACTTGTTTTTTACAGTTTAGTGTACTTTTCTTATTTTTCACCAAAAAATGTATACTGGTACCCCTTTGCATGCGTACCAACATATTGTGTATAATAATTTAATAATATATCCTATATATTAACTAGAAAAAATATGACATACTAACGATAATATTGTAGTACCACTTAAGATATTTTACGTTTTATTCACGTATTGTTGATAATACGGAGATTTTTGCTTTTTTTAAATTGTTTCTAATAAGCTTGGCTTTTGGTAAGGAAATTTACACGAAAAATGTAAAAAAAATGTTTTCTTCTATAAAAACTAATTTTAAACAAAAAAGAAGCAACTCTAATATTATGACATTATCCTTTTCTTTGAAAGTCACTTAATGGCATCTGGTAAGGTTGCTAAAATATCCAAAAAAACAAACGTCATGTAAACATAATGAGACTCATAATTAAAAAATGCATAAAATAATAGCAAAGAATTTGTTTAAACCGAATGATTTACTTGCACACTGACCGAAAGGTGGTTACTGATATATGAACATTAGGGTGTCCCGTCTTTGCATAAATATTTTTTTTTTGAGCTACACTGTCGCAAGAGGTATCCCAATTTGCGTTATTTTCTAGTGATTATGAAAAATGTAAAATAAATACGATATCATGTTACCTTCAGGGCTCTACTAGACTTTAAAATTTTGTAAATTTTACGTTTGTACAGACCTAAATTATATACTTCAAATAATACACAAATTAAATTTAAAAGATATTTTATTATTAAAATTAATGAAAAACAACTTAACAAATAAAATAGATCTTATATTTAAAGACAAAAACTTAAAATTTAAAATTATTTTTGTGTCCAAAATTTGGTAGTTCTTCCCGAGACTCCAAGTTGGTTTTGATAAAGCTATCTCTAGAAGTAGCATCAGGTACATTCTGGAAGGCTACATTCTACATCAGTTTAACACATCTTTTAACAGATTGTGTTTGACAGGGAAAGTAAAAAATATCCAAGCTTTTATCTTTAACCATGATATGCCGAAGAACCGGCGGTGTTGTAACCTGACAATCCTGACATTCGTGCCACATAATCTTTAGCAGAAAAAGAACATCTTTTTGGTGTTTTAAATATTCTGCGTTTATCGCTACTTTCCGTGTCTCTAGCTTTTTTTATTCTTCACCATGCCAGCTCCCTAATGTGATCTCTATCATCAAACAACATAGTCACAAGTAAGTTTTCTCGGTGGATAAAAGAGGCATTGCTGTACATACATAGATCCACAACAGATCTTAGATTTTCGGGTAGAAATCGAAAGTACATAATTAGTTAAAAAATATGCTTCGCTCCATCCTTAAAAGTCGCCTTTTGCTTAATTCTGAACCACATCGGACCATATACTTTAACAACATAGTTTACAATCAATTGTAAATTTTCTGATGGATTAAGCGTACTTACATAAAGTCTGAGTAGACGATTAGCAGTAGTAAGCCATCTGGAATGCGCCATTTTTCCAGCTTGACGGTTTGCCAATTCAGGAGTACAGAAACCGGTTAATACTGCTTGACATATTTCATACAGATATTTTTGATCTGTACTTAATTCATTGACCACATTTTTTGGTAAGTCAGGCAAATTATCAATCACAGCAGAAAAAGTTAATGTGGGTTTGTTTTCATAAGCAACTAACTGTTTTTCAATAGGTCCGGAGTATTCTGTAGGATTCGAAGTCGAACCATCTATGATCAGGAATAAATGACGAAATGGTAACTCATTGGCATGAAGCAAACAAACGCACCATTGTAATGATATCTTTAAATACTCCTCTAAATAATGAATCACACCACCCTTCTAGCCAATTTTAGTTGCAGTTCCATCACATCTAACGCAAATTACATCATCTAATTTCCAACTTTGACCCTAAAAAAAAACTTGTGGTCGAAGTAAAAATTCTATTTGGGGTGCCACAACTAGGCCTTGTATGTCCCAAATAAATTGATCCGGATTCTGATAACAATGAGATGTGTTCTTCCAAAAATCTCTTTGCGATGGTAACGATTCCCTATTTTCTCATTTATCAGGGTATTTTGTCCTTTCGTCCATCAAAGTAAATGCTATTTACAACAGTACCTGCAACATCTTTTGAAGCATCTCTTCGGGCTTTACATACAGCTCTGTGGATTTTATTTTTATCAATAACCAGTGACAGATCTTCGGTAGAAACCAAACCTACGTCAACCAAAACGGCAGAAGCAACGGCAGCTGCAGATCGCACCGATAAATCGTATCTATCACTGACTTTAGCAACTGTTGACAACCGCAACGTATTTCTATTAAATGTGTAAAAGTTGATGGGGTCTTTGTTGAGAAAGAGTCAGGCACTGCTTCTTCATCACAATTTACTGATATAGAATCGGTCGTTTGAGTAGCACACAACTTTTTGTTGCCCTCATTGATTTTTCTATTTTTCTTTGCTGTCGTTTCATGAATGGCAGTTTCTTTCTTATCAACACCGCCTATCACCATTTTCCTGTCCAACAGAAAATCTCTATCATTGATGGGAACTTTTTTATGTTTTAAACATGAACAAGATTCAATAGAAATACATTTACAAGCAGCAACGTCGAAAAGCTTTTCAGCTGACTCTACAAAATACTTTACTTTGTTCTCAAAACTGTTATTTAGTTTGCTTTTGGGATGTCTTTTTAAACTGAAGTATTTTTCGTAATAATATTTAACTGAAAAACTGAATAATCCGTTCCTTAGTTACGATTGGAATCGAAGCTTTTGTCCAAATAATAATAACTTTCTTAGAATGGCATATATTTCTGAATTGGATGGATGCTTGTATTTTAGATCGTTCTTCACAAATAAAATACATTTCATAACATCTCTTATAGTTGTTAGCTGTCGATCGTCAAGTTCTATCTAAGGTCCCATTATAGAACAAGTAGTCTCACTACGCCTAGAACTTATGATTTAACTCACAAAATCAGCTTTGGACACTAGAACAAACGCAACTGTAATAATATTGAACGTCAAACGACGTGTCGACCACCCCAAGCCACCTTCCCCTTCTACTCGTCTTTCTCCTACCATCAAAGCAGAACTGACGTGCCCAAAGTTTACAGAATTCTCTAAACGAAACTTTTGGAACGATTATACGACGCGCTATTATACAATAGTACAGTACAATCTCAATTTATTAAAGTTTAGGAGCCGAAAAAATATTATCACAAAAATGACAATTTTTCCAAACTTTGAAGATCGGTAGAACCCTTAAGATATATTTTATTTTATTTTTAAAAATACTGTGATAATCTATTGGCAATTACATAAATTTTAAGAGGTCTTGCATTAAATAATGTTTTATATTTAGTTCAGGATGCGAAATTAAGTATAGTAACATATTACCATAAAAATGACAATTTTTTAAAACTTTAAAGTTCGGTAGAGATAAGTTCCTAAAGATATATTGTTATAATTTTTTTTAATTATTGGGATAATTAACGAGCAATTACCCTAATTTCAAGAGGTCTCGTATTAAACAAAAACAAAAAGCGAATTTTCGGGACACCCTAATGAACATCATTGTGTGTCTCTGAGCTTCACACCAAATGATAAAATAGTTGAAGTACCTCTATCATCCAGATACAAATTTCTGTAATTCGTTTTCGAGAAGGCAGCATATTACGCACTAGAAGGAAATGATACTTTGTTCCTTTTTTCTAAAAGTTTCTACTCAGGTCACTCTAGGACACGGCGGTTATGTCTTCTAGTGCATATAATATGCGCTTCATAAATCTTACTCTTAGAAAAAAGTTTGTATCTATTATTAAAAAAATGTTACTTTTATTTAAAAAAAAAGGTTGAAAACATTAATCCAAATAACTCTTTTATATCTTATACGAATTTAGAAACTTCCTCATCGATATTTATAAACTTTTAAGATATCTTAAATCTTAGTTAGATATATGGGAGATTCTATAGTTCCCAGGATAAATACACTATAGGGACATTCTGTAACGCTCCTGCAAATTCGTCGTGTAGCGTTTCCCCCAAACCGCATAGACTTTCCTTAACACAAATACAAACATTCGCCATTGGATTTCCTTAAAATGAAAATAAATGAAAATGGCGTTCTCCCAAAGCTGTTTAGAAGTCTACGAATAAATGAAAATGAGAATGGATGATGTAAAGAGATAAAGTTATGTTAAATGTTGGAATTTTCGATTTACTTAGTTAGGAAATTGTATCTGTACAATAAATGAGTCCACAAGTATATAACTTACAATTCATTGATTATATTTGTAATGAAAAGATTAAAAGTATTTGTGTTTATAATTCTTATATCTTTATGATATAAATATGTAATAAAAATTGAAACCAGTTTCTTTGTTAAAATCTAATTTGTTACATGTTAATTCATCAACTAGTTCTTAGGTATCACTTCTTTATTAGCAGCGTTTTTTTTAACTTCTGAAAAAATCACTTCGGACAACATTTGGACTTTAATTATGATGGGTTAGCTTTCCCATTTGCAACGTTGTTCTTCTTTAGGTTCTTCTGTAGAAGATTAAAAATCATTAATGATGTTAAACTTTAATAATTGTTGCATTACGAGCTCTAATATTGATACGCACAACATGTCGTCAATGTATATGTTTATAAAATATGGTCACAATATAAACTAACTAAAGTGTGGCCCGATTCTAACGCATCGGGATTCTAGAACGTGTAATGTTCTATTAAAATGATTTTGCTTTGTTACACTAAAAATAGTGTATGCAAATTTATGTAGATATTAAAATGCATATAAAAATGCAAAAACGTTTGAAGACGCACAAACATCGAGCAAAAAGACAAAAGAGGGAATGTAAAGTTAGTGGGACAAAAATATTGTTAGACAGGAAGTGCTATCTTAAGAGGCCACTTTAAACAAAGAAAGACAGTTTCTGTCCTTGTTTAAGAAATCAAATTTAGTTTGTTTATGTTATTGTTTGTCCCATGAAACTGTCACATGAAATTTTATTTATATTGAAGTTTTTTACCAATTGTGTCACATTTTAGACTATTATCGTTAATATTTTAATAAAACTTTCTCGTCAGAAACATATTTTATAGCTATTGTTAATAAGTGTCGAAAAATTTAAATTAAGCGCCTTTGCATTTCCGGATATATCCGCCATCAGAGGCCACTTTTTTGGTCTCCTTTTCATAACGATTAGATTCCCCCTTTTGTCTTTTTGCTCGATGCGCACAAAACAGTACACTACAAATAAAATATAGTTCATTTGCCACTTAGTAACAAATCGACGAACAAATCGACACCTGCTACAGAGAGATAGTCGTAGTTTTGTGGATAGCTGGCGCTTTGGTTTCCGCTACGGAGAGATATAGACAGCTACACGGACAGAATAAAAAAATTATATAATAAAGAATAAATTAAGATAGAAAAATCAATCAATACATTATATTTATTGATTTTTCTATTTTAATATATTCTTTATTTTCTCACTTTCATTTGCTATGTCGCATGTTAGGATTCGATCAATTATTTATTTTGTACCCAGTCAGAGTTCTTCTTTATTATTTATACTGTCATGTGAAATCTCGTATATCGCTATACGTCCATTAATAACGCAGATAAGGTATAGTGCCCTTTTGATAGCCACCTTGTTTGTTTTTTCTCTTAATATATTCGTTATATTCTCTTTCGCTTGATATGTTATATGCTTTGATTAGTTGTTATTATTGTACATAGCCAGAGGCCTTCAAGTTAACAAATCAAAATTTATCTTATAGCAAATCAATTTTTATGTATAGTGCTATATGATATCTTGTATGTAATTATACGTTGATTAATAATAAAGATAATGTGTACTTCTCTTTTTGGTAGTCGCCTTATTTGTTTTTTCTATCTTAATATAACAGTTATATACACCCCTTTCATTTATAATGTCGCATGTTAGGATTTGATCAGTTGTATGTTTTGTATTCAGCCAGAGGCCTTCTTTAAGTTAATAAATCAGAATTTGTCTTATTTTTTTTTGTTTAATAAAACTCCAACAGGAATTTTATGACTATTGCTATCTGATCATTCACTATGATCAATAAGCAACTAGTTCTATATATATATTATATAAATATTACAAGAAACTTATCTAAGGTTATATTCAGCAATGTTCCTTAGGCTCTAATACATTATAGTACTACTAGCCAACGTGTACACTTTAGCCGCACTTTACTCTGCTTTTTCACTTTCACTCACTTATAGCACTAAATCAAACGGTTTCGTTCTCTTTAGTCTTCTTATCTGGTTGGCGTTGTCTAGGAGTTTGATGGCCTCGACGTTCACGTGGTTGGAGAACCTTTGTTCATCTCTCGGCAAACTTACTTATTGTCTGGATAACTGGAGGTCTCGATGAAGATCACAGTTTCTAAAGTACCATGGAGCGTTAACGATGTTCCTTAATACTTTATTCTGATATCGTTGTATATGTTGGATGTTGCTTTCTTTTGTACAGCCCCATAGCTGTATTCCGTATGTCCATATCGGTTTAAGGACTTGCTTATATAATAGCAATTTGTTGTAAATAGACAGAGTGGATTTTTTTCCCATCAACCAGTACATCTTTCTGAACTTAATTTCTAATTCCTTCTTTTTTTCTTAACATGTGCTTTCTAACGTAGCTTGGAATCTAACGTCATACCCAAATATTTTGCCGTATTTGCATAAGGTATTTGGTTTCTATTTATATGTACTGAGATATGTTGTTCTCTTTTGTTAGTAAAATTGACATGAACAGATTTTGTTTCATTCAATTTGATGCGTCATCGGCTGGTCCAGATGTTAATTTGTTCAACAGAGTTCTGTAGCATGGTAGCTGCATCCTCGTGGTTTTGTCCGACTGCTTGAATGCATGTGTCGTCTGCAAATGTCGCAATTGTGTTAGGTTCTAATGATGGAATATCGCCGGTATAGAGCAGGTATAGCACTGGCCCCAGGAGACTTCCTTGTGGAACTCCAGCTTTAACTTCCCTTAATTCTGAATATGCTTCCTCATATTTAACTCGAAAGTATTTGTCAGATATATATGATTCTAGTAGTTCAGAATATTGTTTTGGTAAGTAGCATCTCATTTTATGATATAGTCCGTCATGCTACACCTTGTCAAAAGCCTGCGCTACATCGAGGAAAATTGCGTAACAAACTTTTCCTTCTTCTAGAGCTTTTTCTATGATATCTGTTATTCTATACACCTGATCTATCGTTGAGTGGCTTGCTCTAAACCCAAACTGATAATTAGGAATTAGATTTTTTTCCTCTATAATCGGTTTTAGTCTCTTCAAGAGTAATTTTTCGTATAATTTAGACATGACAGGTAACAGTGAAATAGAATTTGTCTTATGGTAAATCTATTTTTATCCATAGTGTCCTACGATATCTCCTATGTGACTACACATTTATTAATAAAGAAGATGCTGTGTAGATTTTCTTCTGTTTTATGCTTTTTCCAGTCCCTCGCCTTTACGTGCTTCAGTTCTTTCTCCACTTTATTAATCTATCTCTTTCTGAGTCTACTTCTTCTTCTGGGTTCGATTATTTTCCTGGTCATAAATTGTTTAGGTATTAAGTTCGCTGCCGTTCTTTCTACATATCCCAACCATCAATACCTGATCTTTTTGTACAAAGCCATTTATTCTTTGTTGGTTCTTTTCTCTCACATGTTTTCTGTATTCCTTCCTACGAATACGCGGCTCAATATTGTTCTTTCCTATTTTTTAGGAGTATCTTATTCCTTCTTATTTAATGTCCAAGACTCGCAGGCATATGTTTCTGTTAAATTATTGTTTTATAATTATTGTATTATATTGTCTAATTATTGTTTTATTTATTCAGAATTTTCCCTGTATATGTATTTTAAATTCATTTGGGCTCTTAAACTGCCTAATTGGTTATTTATCTTCTTCTTCTCCTTTTTTGGCTCTACAACTCTGAGGTTTGGCCGCGTTTACCATTTTCCTTCACTCTTGCCGGTCTTGTGTAGCAATCTCCCATTGTTTTAGCCCCATCTCACGTAGATCAGTCGTTACTACATATTTCCATATTTTTCTTGAGCGTCCAACTGGCCTTCTGCCATCGGGTCTTTTTCAGAAGGTTATATTTTGTTGTTTTTCATCATTCAATCTCAGTAAATGTTTTGCTTATCTTATCCGGTTTGCCTTAATGTATCATATGTAATTTTATGTAATTTTAATTTTCTTTCACTATTCTGGCTTTAAACTCCCATTTCTGTTTTCCATTTTCATCGAATACTATACCCAGTTATTCAAAATTGTCTACCCTTTTAAAACTATAACTTTTAGCACTTATCTCACACTAAAATCTTCTTTTGTTTTTCTTCTCCTCCTTCAATGATCAGAAATTTGGTTTCGTCTTCATTTAGTTCTAATCCGTACTTCATTGCTTCTTCAATAATAATTGAGTTCACTCCTCTTTTTAACTCTGTAGAGGTTGTTGCTAAGATTGTTAGATCATCAACAAATGCCATGCACTGGTGATCATTTTTCATAAATATTTCTTCCACCTTTATCTGCTTTTTTGATTACATTTTCTAATACTAAATTAAATAACGTATTGGATAAAAGATCTTTTTGTCTTAAACAACCGTAAATTAATCTGAAATGTGACTGTGCTAAGCAGTTTTACAAAGTTATTTATTTTTTACTAGTCTGATCAGTTTTTTTTTGGTATACCCAAATCTTACATTGCTCGATGCATAATTGTATTAAATAATTAGAAGAATTTATAATTATTAAAATGTTTATTTATAGGTACTGGTATTAATTTTCATGCGAAATAAGTTACATGTAAATTTATTAATTAATTTATATATTTATGTATGCAAAATGTATAGCGTAAGGTACCTGTGAAGATGATTTATTCTTCTTCTTTCCAGTGCACTGGACTGTGTAGAATCTCTCGACTGGCTGGAGAGCGTCAATTTATATTGGGGGTAGATGATTACACAAACAAGTGCTTCTCGCACAGCAGTTATACTAATACTTAAGCTATGTGTGTGCACGCCAAATCTTCGCCTTTTTTAATGAGGTAAGATGACTACAGAATCGTATTAGTTTACGTACGTAAACACACACACGTTAATTAAAGAATTAAAAATAAAATAATACTCAAATACTTAATAAGAAATAATTAGAATAATATGTGTGGCGGGACGAAACATTCTCACCCACCAAAACGTATATTTGCATTTATAGTCAGTATATGGCAGAAGGCCATAATTACTAAAGGCTGCCTAATGGTTTAAATAAAAACTAAAGTTTTTATTTGAACCATTTGCCATTGTAAGGGAGGCTTAATCTCAATACAAATTAGTACGAGTGTACTTATATAAGAATTACCCTCATTGTTATGCCACTTCGTGTGTTGATGAAGAGTATGTAAATATTATCTGCTCCATCTTCGTTAAAACTCTGTATGTAATCGTTGCAGTAATTGTCATTGTAATTTAAAGGTTCTAGTATCAAAAAATTCCTAGGTGTTAACACTAAAAAATTATTTGGATCATTACTGACAAAACATAAAGGACGACTATTTAAGAGATCCTCTATATCTTTAAGATATATAATACAAAAACCTTTCTACCATATGATGCTGAAAGGTTTAATTTACTTCTTAACAAATTTCTTCAATTTTTTGGGTTTTCGTGTTAACATACGTGCGTCTATCCATTTCACTCCTCTTATCTCCCATTTCTTACCGATTACTTTAGCCAATGTCTGTCTTGATCTTTTCCATTTTTCATTTTTCAATATATTTAGTTTCCACATTTTTTTTCGCTGGTATGGTATCCTTCATCCGGTGTAAATGGTTCCACCAACTCGGCAGTTTCTGTTCTATAAACTTCAATGTGGATTGTATTTTCAGTTCTTTCCTTATATCTGGATTCCTTATTCTATCCATTTTGTCAAAGCCTTTAACTCTTTTTTAAACTTTATCTCTATAGCCCGATCTCTATCAAAAACTTTATCTCTATGAAGATCTTGAATGATCTTCATTAAATAGCACGATCATCGCCGCAGTCAAACAATTATATAATAAAGCACCATCAAAAATCAGAAGAATTTCCAGTAACAAAAGGCTTACGACAAGGATGCTGCCTCTCTCCAATACTATTTAAGATCTATTTCAATGAAGCACTAAAACACTGGAGAAGATCCTGTTCAGGAATGGGGATCCAACTTGACGACGATACAACATTATACACTCTACATTTTGCAGACGACCAAGTAGTAGTGGCAGCAGACAAGGAAGATTTAGAATTCATGACGAGACGGTTGTTTAAAACATATGAAGAATGGGGTCTCTCTGAAGGAACAAAACGCAATACTTATGCATCGGGAATGGAGTAGAAGACCTAATGGTCAACGAACATGAAACAATCAAGAACTGTTAGGAATATATATATTTGGGAACAACAATCAACAAGAGTGGGCGCACCGAAAAAGAGATAGAGCAAAGAATCGTGAACTCGATGCTATGGTAAAAATAACTATCAAATCAAAGAAAGCATCTCCTCTTTAACTCCATCTTTAAAAGTATAGTGCTCTATGGATGAGAAATATGGCAACTTACTGAATCCCTTGAGCGACGTCTACTTGCATTGGAAATGGACTTCTGGAGAAGATCAGCTAGAAAATTAAGGCTTGATAGAATACAAAATGACCATATCAGAAATATAATGGGAGTCAAGTCAACCATCATTGACGAAATTCAAAGGAGACTGATTCAACTGATCTGGTATGATCATGAGAAAAAAAAGGACGACGACAGGCTGCCAAACCAAATTTTAAAATGGAAGCCAAGGGAAAGAAGGAAGAGAGCAAGGCCAAAACAATCCTAGCTGGGCGGCATTCAGAAGGCAATGTCGGAAAGAAACCTTCACCCTGGCGAATGGAATGACCGACGTAGCTGGAAATTGGGAACCGGAAGGTGGAGAACGCTATAAAGAAACCGGGATAATAATAATAATAATCTCTATAGCCTGTATCTTGTTTTTTGCCGTATTGTTAGTACCCATGATCCTGTTGCCAAAAGGTAAGACAGCTCCATAATCTTTCATTTTTTCTTTTAACGATATTTCTTTTTTGCACATAAATTTTTTTGTTCATTGTATGATACTGTTGTGGTGTTTTTTCTATACTCTGCAATGAATTTCTGCTACTAGAGGTCGTTTCTTCTATTATTAATGCTAAGTATGTAAAAGTTTTAACTTGTTCTTCTTCTCTTTTTTCTCCTATCTGCATAACATTCGTTTTGTTAATATTTATCTTTATTTCATTTTTAGTGAGTACCTTTTCCATATTTCTAAATTATTCTGTTAAATCATCAACAAATACTCCTAAGATTTCTACTCTGCAGATGTCTATACCCTACATTTAGTTTTTACTTCTTGTCGTGCATATCTTAATATTTTCGTCCATGAATATTATAAATAGTGTTGGGCTAAGTGGTCCTCCCTATCTTAAGCCTCCTATTATAAACGGATCTGATGTTGTGATATGTAATTACTAATTACAGCATTGTTGTTCTCATTGTACTTTTTGTATCATTCTTAGTAACGTGTTGTCCATTCTTTTTTCTTTTAATATTTTCCGTAGTTTCTATCTTGATACTTTATCGAAGGCTTTTTCTATGTAAAGAAATGAAACGACTATTTTCTTTTTCTCTTGCAGTGCTTTTGTATTATCTGTTATCCTTTATACTCCTACCGCTTTTAAATCTACTTTGTGCTTCGTCTAATGTGTGTTTTGTCATTCTTCTTAATCGTTTGTTTATTAGATTTTCAAAGAGTTTCATACATGTACATAGCAACGTCAACCTTCTGTAGTTATTGAATTCTCTCCTACCTCCTTTTTATATATGTGGTACTATTAGTATTGGTATATTAGTATTTTGTATATGTGGTATTATTAGTGATACTTTTCAATCTTCGGGTATTTGTTCTTCTTTTTTTACCATGTTTTTTTATAATTTCTGTTGATATTCTATCCACTTCACGAGCGTTTCAATACTTGTTTTTACCACTTCTTTTAGTTTTTTCTTATTTATTGAGTTTTTTTGTGTTATTTTCCAATCTTTTAACTATTTCTTTTACGATGATAGACAATGTAAATTAGTCGTAAATAACAAAATAGTAGAACAAGTGATGGAAACTGAATACTTGGGAATAAAACTGTCAAGCTACGGAAAAGTGGAAGAAGAAGTACAAAAACAAGTGAATATGGCAAACAGAGCAGCAGAATGTCTCAACAACACAATCTGGAGAAACAAATACCTCACAACGGAAAGGAAAACCAGGATATATAAATCAACAATAAGGCCAATATTGACGTACACAGCGGAAACAAAAGCAGATACGGCGAAAAGACAAAGACTGCTGGAAACAAAAGAAATGAAAGTCTTACGAAAAATAACAAATCAATCTCTAAGAGACAGAGTAAGAAGTGAGGAAATACGAGCGAGATGTGGTATAGAGGAAATAAACGCGTGGCCCAAAAGAAGAAAAGTGGAATGGAATCAACATATCGAAAGAATGACGAGAAAATAGAATAGTACGAATAGCAAGAGACAAATCGAAATGGAAGAAGATCATTGGGACGACCGAGGAAAAGATTGAAGTAAAAATTGAAGTAAAACAGACATTAAGCTTATTTATAAAGTAGGAAGAAGAAGAAGAACTATTTCTTTTATTTCTGTTAGTAATTCTCCATTTTATTTTTAATGCTGTATATTTAATGTTTTTTTGTGTTCTTATCTTATACTTGTTAATATGCCGTCATATACTCGTATTGTATCTTATAGCAAGACAGAACGTTAACCTCTGATTGTACAACAATTGAATGCTGGGTTCTTTTGTTGAGTGGCGTTGGCTAGTTCTTTTTCAGTGTAGATACCTTATTGTCTTAATATGCTCTTATCTATTTTACTGCTCTTATATTTCGAATATGAATTTGTTTGATTCCTAATAGTTTTTTGAATTTTTGCAACAGTTCTCAACTCTTAGTTTATTCACATATATATTTTATTTAGCTTGTATGTTTATAATCTTCTGCTATACAGTTATTATATTCTGTTTGTTAGCAGAAAGAAATATACCTCATTCCAAGATTAAGTGAACAAACATTTTACAGGGATAATTATGAAGATTAAAACATAAAATTTATAAGTTAACAAAGATTTCGATTTTAATATTAACGTCAGACAATAAATTATCCTCTTTCATTAATTTAAGCACAAATGAATAAATATATTCAGACTTACGCTTCTATTTTTAAAACTACAGCAGTTTATGTGTCGAGGTTAACTGAAGTTTTCGCTGTGTGCATTAGTGCACTTGGAGTATGTATTGTTCGTATACTTTACGATGTATAGTGGCATTGGAGATGTTCGTTTGAAGTTTAATACTCGGGAGTTAAATTCCAGTTCCAGTAAGGATTTATTTTCTCTTGGACTAGATTACACTTCTTTTTATATTTATAAACATTTTCTGAAAAAAGCTGTTAAACTTTAACTTTAAAGTAGTAGTTTATTTAAAGTAACAAAGCGTGGAGTAAATAAAAGTAGTAAAAATATATAATAGATCAGTTGACCTTGCATTTTAAGACGTTTTTCTATATAAAACTCAATCTCATGTTAACTATCTTCTTCTCATACCAACAAACATTTATTTCAAGGATATTAGTAAGGAAATTATTTTTATTGAAAATATATCAAAAATATGACAGAGTGGGATAAAGGATTGAAAAATCTTTAAAATAAAGGGTCACTAAACTTTTTGGAGGATGAGTGAATTGTATCAGGTAATGAGAAAGTGACTGATACGGGACTACTTTTTTACAAAGAAATAACATCTTTTTAAAACTACCAACATGTTAATAGAGTGAGATATGTTGAGTACTAAGAAAACTAATTTCCTGAAATACCTATTTGAAGTTTGAAATTACTTCTGTTGTTTAAAGCATATTTGCTCTTTTGTATTTTTAGCATTGACCAATTTTATATATCATGTCTTTAAGAATCGTTCTTAATAAACTTAAAAATGTCTGTACTCAATAACACTACAAAAATTGCTTAAAATAGTGCATAGCAAATAAATTAAAATTATACTTGTGGCCTCATCTATTTGAGTATCGTGTATATTTGTAAATGAACTAGTCATATCATGGTTGACATTTTTTGTATATTTTATTGTAGTTAAAAATAGAGCTCTAGCAATATTTTTCCAGGTTGTGATTAATTTTGTTAAATTCTATTCTACATTAAAGGAACTGTTCCTTAAGGAAAGTTTTTCGTCTAATTTATCTTTAAATTATTTACAAAGATAAAAGAAAATATATATCAATACACTAGCTATTTTCTAAAATTTATTTTAAAAAATTATTTAATTTAATTGATTTTGTTTATTTATTATAGTTATTTATTTATGTTATTATTTATTTAAATATTTAATTACTTATTTTCCAGTTTTTTTATTATAAACCAATTTGTTCGGATTATTAAAGTATCAATCCAGTCAATCTTTTCAATCTTACTAATGTGTATTTACTTATTTTTGTACCCATGTATTAACTCAATTAATTCTGCATGAAATTTTAATGTTTTCACTTCGTTTCCACCTAAGGCTAATTCAGGATATTTCAAAAACTCAGTTTCCAACTTTTTTGAAGATATACTTCAAGGTGTATTGGTAGGAACCGCATTCATTAATTGGTTTAACAGTAGAACAGTGAGAGGCCAAATTTCCAATTATTGCAACGCGCAGAATTACCTGACCCATTCGGCTAATGGTGCGGATGCGTCGGATAACTGTGAGCAATAATAGTACTTAATAATGACCTCTGAAGATCTAGTTTATTAAACATAACAAATTGGTAAAGGTATAAATAAATATACAGAAAAAGATTAGACACTAAATAAAAGATATATTAAAAAAAATCTTAGCATCGCAGAAGCTCATTGTCATCATATCGAACACATGTACCATACCTCGCCTTTTTTGTTTGTTACCATCACCACAAAATACACAGAAGTCATTTTTATCTGACACTAGATCGTCCAAATCATCATCATCGTACAGTTCACTTTCTCAAAATTCTTCGGAGCTCTTGTCTTCAAGAATCTTCCTTTTTGTATATTTTAATCATTTCCAGGTTTTCCCTTTGTCCCATTATCCATTTTGACGCTTGTTTAAACAATATTGCCTTTCTTTTAATTTAATAATTTTCATCTTAAGTTTTTCTGTTAGGAGTTGCTGATAATATCTGAGATTTTTGTTTTTTCCATCAAATCTTTTTTCTTTGGGGTGGTTTCAGAAGCGGACTTAGATCAAAATGCTGCTGCTGGATGTACTTGGAACTGCAGCATCATTATTTTTCGTATTAAAGACTAAAGTTTAGTTATCGCTGGAAGAGGTGGATGGAAGCGATTCATTATTAACTACAAAAAGGAAATGATAAGTTGCGGCTAAAAGTCATTATTTGTGAATTTATTCTTTGGAAAGGCAAGATGCCAGCTGCCTGATTGTGCTTTATGCATTGTAGCAGTATGCATTTATGCTTTATTAAATATCTCACATAAATCATATTGAGTTATCCCTCTGCTTTCAATAAGTGATAGTCACAATATCTATTGAACGATGATTTGAGACGACCAAAAAAGTTATCTCCAATGGTTGGAGCTTGTATGAAATGTGAGGAGATATTGTTAAAAGAGAAATCTCATGATCTCAGTAGTGGCTATCCAACAACAAAATGACTGGATCATCTTTCGACGGTTTAACAATATTTTTAAAATGCTGAAACTATTCATAAAAACAATCCTCGTTACAACCGCTTTTAGAATAATATTAAATAGGTTGGGATAGATCATTTTTTGTTAATATGTCTGTCGTTCTAATCCTTGAAAAGATAAACATTGGTAGAATGTAACGTGTGCCTACAAAGCATCAAATAATTGTGACTGTTTTTCCTCTTTAACCTGATGTTTCACCCGCCAAAACTTTTTGACACTCATAGGTTCCAGTTTTTTGCAAGGCTTTTGTACGGTGGTAATTCCGCTCTTCTCAACGTTAAAAGTCGGTCTTCCTTAATATTAAATTTCATATATAATTGTTGCAAATTAATTTAAAAAATGGTAACTTGCTCTTTATTAAAAGCCTAAATCCTATTTATGCTGGTGGGTTCAGGCTTTCTTGATATACCGGTTATTGCCTTCCATTTTTGTCTGAGTAATAAAATTATGTTTAATTATGTTTACCAAATGAGAATGCAAGTCTTCTCAGCTGGTTTCTGATAAAACAATGAAATAATTTCACATTGTGTAAAACGTGATCTATTAATTGTTTTTCTCGATCTGGAAGATTCTGGAATATTGAACCTTCTTCCCGATTCGCGTATTATACTACCATCTTTTACGAAGTCTAGAGCCGTCCTCATAGTTTTAGCATCCCACGACGCCTTTGTGGTTTTTCATGAATGTTTTGGCATCTGGAAAATAATGGCTTTTCTAATATAATAAAATAGAAAATTTATTTTGTTGCAGAATAAGGATCGCTTGATTAAAAAATCTGTATTCAATTTAATTGACAGAATTTATGGCACTCACAAAACGTAACAAAATTCCTTTCTACACCTTTTCGGCTAATGGTGCGCAATGAGACTTTAGACGACCTTCACTTCAGCATATAACACAAAATTGGATAAAAACAAAAAGGAATCAGGTAAAATTAGCTATACCAGTGCCTAAAATGGTAAATAAATAACGTGTATATATAATTTTTAAACTATATTTCTATCAAGAAAAAAACTTACCGCTTATTTTCTCAGACGCACAAAAAATAACATACCACGCAAAAATATGTAAACGATAAGTGCCAACCGGTAACGTATTTCCCGACGTTCTTTTGTGTTGGATAGATCTGGTAGTTGCTAAAAGATAGCGCAACAATATAGTTTTTGTCATTTTATAAAATAGGAGATTCGAAACAATGATGCGCACAATTACCCCACGCGTACCATTAGTCGACTTTTTCCTACTTGTAGTTTTCACATCTATATCAAGATGTTTATTTCTCTATATGGTGTCGATATAGACCGGGCAGTATCTGTTTTGGGATGGGTAAATCGTATATAATCGTATTTTTTGCTTTAGTCGCTTTAAAATGTGATTAGAAATGATAATTCTACTATGGAGACACTTTAAAAAGTGCGCTAATTTTTTTATTAAACAATTGGTAAAAAAAAATTTTTTAATTTTTTAGTATTTTAATTGTTTTAATTTTTTTTTCCTTTTCGTTGCTATATTTTGGCAGCTATGTATTTTTTTTTTAATATAAAGACAAAAATGTGTTGAAATTAGATTTCCTACAAAATGGAATTGATTTTAAATTGGAAAAATAGTTATTTGCAAAATTAGCAAAAACCATTAAAAAGGGCACAAAATCAATGTTTTTTCAAATTTTTTTAGGTATTTAAAGTAAAAAATTCGTTCAATAAAAATTAATTTAATAAATCCAGGATCAGTTTCTTAGTATTAAAACTATTTAAATAAATACAAATAAATAAATAAACAAAATAAATATTTGTGTTAGACACAAAAGTATACAAAAAATAAGAAATTAGATAACTTTATGTCACAACTGTAAAATATGTTTTGATCTAAGTCTTTTATTACTTTCTAAAATTAGCCAAATCTACTCTAACATCGAGTTTATAATGAAACTAGAATTATCTCAATCAATTAACTTTCTCGATCTCTCCATCTTAGATTAAATGACCATTTGGATTTCAGTATCTATAGAAAACACAAACAGAATTATCATGTAATGCCCTTCCCATCACCCCACGTCACATATATATGTAGCCTTCCACAGTTACATTCATCGCCTTGGAACTATTTCACTATGTCAGTCGAACGATAACAAAGAATTTAATACCCTCCGACGACCTTACAAGAGTCTACGTTTCTCAGAGACCTTACCTCTAAACCTAATTATGTTTCACCATCATATCATCGTGAGAGCTTTTTGGAGATATTCTCAACCTCATTAAACGTTTAGTTAACAACATCCACATGT
Organism: Diabrotica balteata; assembly: GCA_918026665.1. Taxonomy (NCBI): domain Eukaryota; kingdom Metazoa; phylum Arthropoda; class Insecta; order Coleoptera; family Chrysomelidae; genus Diabrotica; species Diabrotica balteata. The sequence goes on from OU898277.1 coordinate 131,537,047, forward strand.
CATTTAAAGTCCCAATAATTTGGGCCGGTGTCTAATCTAATTCTAAAGACCCCATTAATCATATGAATCGTAGTGGTGTTTATGAACGAAAATATTTAGATTGTGATGCTAAGTGTCTAAGAACCTATTGACCACTGTATTTACGCTCTTTGGAGCCCACCAGAAGAGAAAACACTTCCACTTTCTCTCAATATTTGAAAGAACATAACCACACTCTGAGTATCCCAGACAACGTATCTCTGATTCACAATATCCCCCAAAAAAACTTTCTAAAACTCGACTTATATGGGAAAAGACCAGGAAATTATCTCAATTAAAAGTAGTCGTAGGATTTGTGGTTGCGTGCTTATTTTCATACACTTCGTTTTGTTGCTGTTTATTATTAAACCCATTTTTGTAGCTGATTCTTTTATTGCTACACACGTCTTTCGTACAGCGTTTTCCGTTCTCTCGGCAATATTGTTAGCGTCACCATAGGCCAGGATTTGCACTGATTTATTATATATACTGCACCAGTGGTTGTGATTTGTGACATACATCCAAAAATGTTATGTGCATTTAAAATTATACAGTTGTACAGTCGTTTAAAAAAATCACTGGGCTCCTCTATTCAACGAATTTCAATTATTTGATTTTTATTCAAAACCCTGAATGCCCTAATATATTCAAAAAAAAAATTAATTATTTAAACTTTATTTTATTGGCTCTTAATTGCTATTAATTATTGCATAATTTTGAAAATTAATAATTTTTTGTTTAGATCGTAAAATTATTTTGCGAAAACCACTTATACGATTTTTTGTGTAGTGGTTTTTTATACTTCGATTCTGTGTAAATCTTAGAGGTTCTCTGTGGCTTTAAAATACCTGAACAATATTATTGAAAAACATTGATTTATCAACTGTTTTATTGATTTCTGCTAATTTTGCAATAATTATAATAAATTTTTCTTGTTTGTCATACTTCTTTTCTGTTAAAAATTAAGAGAGTTTTTGAAAATCATCTTCATTATGGGCTACAATAATAATATCGTCTGTATAAAACAGTATTTTCACATCCATATTCCTAATTTTATATATTTTTTACACACTTCCATTATTATCTCATCCATAACGATATTAAATAGTAATAGGCAATCACCTTTTCTGAGACCACTGTATACTTTAATGTATTTTGTAAATTCGATAACAGCCTCCAGCTGACTTGTATGGGTTTACGAAACACAGGACTCCTGTGAGTTCAAATATGAGATGTGTAACTTGAGATCTGAATCAATAGTATAGAAATTAGACGAAACATTTTTCAGTTATACTATCTATCAATATATCTTTTCCTCTTCCTTATAGACTTTTAAGAAACAGGGTTATTATATGAAAAAAAATTTCTATTGTAAAATAATATTTATTATTATAAAGTAAGAAACATACATATCTGTAAAAATCTATTAAATGTCGAAAAATACCTATTGTAAATAGACTGAATGTATTGATTTGTCTTTTCTTCTTTAGAAGAACTACTGTAAAAAAATGAATGTTTTATACCCCTATTAGGTGTGTATACTGTCTTTAATATGTATACAAACGATCTGAAATAAAAAATGCTATGATCTCACCTCTTGTATTTTTTTTTTTATTTATATTAAGAATTATGAAGGTAAGTTAAATTTGCCACTATGAGAAATAATAGGGTATGCAGATTAATTTTTCGAAAAATCTGAGTTATTCAGATAAGGCAGTACGTTCAGGGAATGAACGAAAGTTGAATAGCCAAATAAGATATTCAATAAATACCTTAGTTTAAAAGAGAGTGGACTCCTAGATAAATACACCAGGAAAGAGGATTAGTTAATTTAGGTAACAGAAAGAGAAATGGTATTTCGGAATCGAAAAATCTGGAATGATATAATCCCAGATAATTTTAATGACAGAAAGGTAAGTTAAAAACATTTATTTTTTATCTTATTCTGTTTAGAAATATACATTAGAGAAAATTTCACCAACAAATATTTACGACCAAAATATTGTCAAGAAATCTGACAGATTTACTCACTTACTGTATTTAGATTCAGAGTTTAGATAAAAAAAGAAAACAACATCGAAATAATATAGATTCTAATATTGAAATCTAAAAGTTATGGTTTTGTATTGTTTATAATATACAATAAGCGTTCGAGTAGAAAACTTCAAGTAGGAACAGCAATCAGGCTGTTATGTCACTCAATTTGCTGACGATACCACAGTTGCACTAAATTCCAATATTTTTTTTCATGTAATACAAAAAGCAAACTGTCTTGTAAAAAGTATGACTCATTACTGTTTAAATAATTCCCTACTCTTTAATGGATCAAAGACCAATATGGTAACCTTTTCACCTTCTACTATGCAGATGAGTCCATTAGTAAAACTTGACAATGGGTCTGTGGTAAATAGCCACTCCGCTAAGTTGTTAGGTCTTTACATGGATTCTAATTTGTCTTGTAGTTCTCACGTTGATTATGTAGTGGGAAGATTGTCTGTGCACTGTTATGTTCTATGGCAACTTATTATTTTGCTCATGTACAGTCAATTTTGCAATATTGCTTAGTTTGTTGGGGAAGTTGCTCGCAAATTAATGAGGTGCTCGTTCTTAAAAAAAAAATTATTCGTACTATGACGTTAAGAAGGCGCTTGGATTCCTGTAGACCAGTTTTTAAACAATTAAATATTTTAACTGTAATTTCGTTGTATATTTTCATTTGTGTTGTTTATGTAAAGCCACATAGATGCAATTTTATTTGCGGAAATGATGTTTCCTTAATGAGTGGCTACAATTTTCGTTACAGAAATGATTTGGTGACTCCTGTTAATCACTTGACCGTTGTGTGCAAGGATCCTTACTCAATATACGTTTGTTTATATAATAAATTACCTAATTATGTTAAAGAGTCAAATATTTATGTCAATATAAGGTTGAATGTTCGAATAATTAAACTTTGAGGGTATACAAGGCAACTATCGAAAACGGTGATTAATTTAATCTTGCCCAAGTACTTTCGATCAATAGATCATCTTCAGGGGCATTTCGTCAATTGTGGCCTATCCGACATAGTAGAATGTCATAAATGTAAAATTTGGACATAACAATACAAAATACAATACACTAAGACAAACAAACACTTTAAAATTTATATGGAGAAGCTACATATTGTATAGAAGCCGGAGACAGAATGGGCTCCCGGTCTGACGGAAATGTGGAGATGACATGTAGGTCACTTTCAAAGTTTCTAATATAATAGTATAAAGTTTTTAAAGTGTTAAACCAATGTTTGTTTATTTTTTTCGAGATTTTTATACATACCATTTCAATCTAATGGCCGAAATCTCAAATTTGTAAGTTAAATCTTAAAGTAAATATAATGTAACTCATCATAAACGTTTTAGCTATCACTGATGATGGTATAAAGCATACCGAAATATAAAGGTTAATCGTCAAACGGGCCAAAGGAAACACAATGGGAAATTCCAAATTGTGGAATTCCTGATTCCCTAATTATTTTACACCAAAACTCAATAAAAACTGTTTGTAGAGGACTGAAATATGTATCGAAAACAAAAAATGGTAAAATTGATCTAGGAATTAAACGTATTCCAAAATTTTGCAAAAATATAATACATTTTTTAGGCCACCCCTAAATTTAGGTCATACGAGGTGCAATGTTGCGTTTGGCCATATTGATGTTTCTGTATTTTGTGATTTATTGTTTAAAAAACCATACAGTTTATTAAAAAATGTATTCGGTTAAGGAGAAAGTTGAGGAGAATGTTTTATTCAGGCAATATTGCGCGAATTATCAGTTGTTTATTTATCGTAAGATATCCCAATAGACCAATTGTCATTCAACAATTTAAAGGATTTTATAAAATTTTGAGAATACTGGAACCGTGATTTCCAATTATTGTACCTGTACAAACAACATTGCTGAGGTACCAAGAAATTTAGAAAATCAAAACGAACTAGATGTATTAACAGCAGTTGTAGAAAATCTTAGAATAAGTTCTCGAACCATTGCCGGCCAGTTTAATATTCATAATTCTGCGGCCTTAAAAAATTTAAAAAGGAATAAATTCCGTTCATATAAATTTCAATGTCATCAAGAACTAAGAGAATGAGATGCTGAGCGACGAGAGGAATTTTGTTGAAATGAAATTTGAGAGAGAGCTAATGCAGACAGATCATTTTAAAAAAACATTTTGTAGCCATACCCAATATCGCCAAAAAATGTCTAGTTAGAAATATTTGGACACAATATTAATATTGGACCATTTTTCTATGATGAAAATTTAAATTCAAAAAGTTTTTAGACTTGCTACAAAAAGAGATTTTGTATTATATTGTGTATTGTATTGTGTATTATATCAAAATCAAAAATCTATTCTGACCAAAAATTGGCAGATATTGGTGCATTAAAAATGCGAATTATTGAATAGTGTGCAAAAATAACGCCACGCGTTCTAGCTAATGTTAGACAAGAATTTTGCAATCGAGTGGGATACTGCTTAGTAAAAAATGGCTCATTATTTGAACATTTATTATAGTTTTATGTTTAGAAATTATCATAAATTATTTTTAGAAAGGATCACAGTAAAACAATATTAAAATTCTTTGAATTGTTGTAAAATCTGTAATTGAATTGAGTATATTATAATATCTTACGTTAAATAAAGATCTGGCAATGTTCGCACTATTGCCTGAATACATTATTGCAATTTTTCGTGAACTGTGTACATTTCATCAACTTTATTGCTTTGTAAACAATACTATTTATTGTTTACTATTGTACTAAAAAATCACTAAAAAATATTTTGCATATTTTAAACATACTGAGAATATATTTTTTTCTTCAAGTTAATAAGCCTAAATCCTCCAAGATCAAGATCATTTTCGTAAAAATCTTAATGGATCAGGCTTTCTATGTCATCTTTTTATAACCTTTATACCTCTACAAGTTTAAAGACCTTGGTTTTTATTGTTCCTTTGCCTCGTCTCTTTTTCCCACATAACGAGAATGGAAAACTAATGGTAAATATATTCTTTTTTAGCTTTCCAATACATAACTTAACAATTTGGAAAACCTCCCTCTCAGCAGTCACCCGGATTAGGAAAACAGATTAAGTTGGGGCTGGTTTTTTGTTTTTTTCTTCTGATTCCAAGGGTTGAAGTTGGAGTTCCTTTTTTTCCTCTGGTACTTTTGCTCAACATCCCAAAGAAAACCTCTGCAAGCCGACACTAAAGCTGCCGCCACATCGTTGTTGTGAACTATCTATCAATTTATTTATTTTTTTACAGTATTGCATTTATTGTTTTTTTCACGTATTTATAAATTTTAAATTTACTATATTTGCAATACACTTAGTTAATATCATAAATTGAGTAAATTCAAATAAAAAGATAGCACATAAATAATATAAATAAAAAGACCGATCTTACTATTAAAACATGTATTTCATTTTATAAACGAACATAAAAAATAAAAAACCTATTATAAACATCTACAAATTTGCTTGAAAAACATAATATAAAAATGTTGTTAACTTTTTCTCTTCCCTTTTACTTTTTTGTCCTCATCAGTGATTATTCTTTTGAACAAAACTACTTTTTCTGAATCTAGCACTTTATCTTCAAATTCTTTGTTGTCCCAAGAAAAGCATTTAAGATTATCAAAATATCTTTCATTTTCCTTCGCACAGATCTTGTCTAACAAGACTTTAGATAAATTAGGAACTATAGGTTGTAGAAGAATACCAGAAACCCTTAAAGTTTCCAAAGCTAGATGAATAACCACATTTAGTGTCTCTTGAGCTTCCTGGTTTTTCTTGAGCTCCCATGGTTTAAGCGTTTCAAAGAAAAGATTTGCGGTATGAAGTGTCGCAATGATAGAATCTATAGCTTTATAGTAATTGAAGTTTTCGTAATGAACTTGACAAACGTCTGAAACAAAAAAAAAAACAGACTAAATTATTTTTTCTAAAAAAATTTATAATATTCTACTCTCCAAAACTAACGCAACACCTTAAATGAACCATAATTTTTAAGCTATTTTTCTTTTAAATTATTGATTTGATTTCGATTATTCTATTCGCATTGAAGCTATATTTTTAAATAATTATTGTATTAATGTTTTCTGAGAAATGTCAACGTTTTGGCTATATACGTGGTGTAAAAATAAAGTTGGGTTTTTTCATCTTATTTTGCAAAACCCTTTAGAATTTATTAGAAAAAAACCTTAAATCTTTATAATATTTCGAGATAGCTCCATCTTTTCTCCACATTTTCGTAACAAAATTATCTCGATATCTCTATTATAAAAAAAGAAAAGTACATTCAAAGGATAATGTGATTTTTCTGCTTTCCAAAATTGACGCACTACCTCAACTGTACTATAATTTTTAATCTATTTTTCTTTTTTTGACATTGTAGCATACAATACCAATCTTCAAGGAGAAAGATTATTCATTAATCCATACATTATATACAGATATTAGTTAATATGTATTGTTTAATTTTTATTAACTAATCTCAATACTTAGGAATAAGCGCACTGACAGTAAAATCATAAATATAGTGCAAACATTATATTGGAACCAAAATGTCATAGTTCCAATTGATGGTCCACACTCAGAAGAAATGAAGATATGTAGAGGGGTTAGACAGGGATGTGTTATATTGCCACTTTTGTTTAACTTATATTCTGAATAAATTTTCCAAAACACGCTCAATAATATTAAAGCGGGAGTTACCGTTAACGGAAAATTAATTAACAACTTACAATATGCAGACGACATTGTAATCATAGCAATGAGTATAGAAGATCTACATCTTATCGAAAGCTTATTATGTATGAATAGTGCTGAGATGGAAATTACTATAAACACTAAAAACGAAGTACCGTTCGCGTCATAAAACTGGTACAACTCTCACCGACAATCTCAAGTTGTGTTTCAAGTTGATCTTATCACATATGTCATTCTAATTTCTAGGTCACGTTGCCAGTTCAACGAAAGTATTGTCAAATCAGCTAAAAGGAGGGCTGTTTGACAGAACATTATAAAATTACAGTATTGCATTCCAATGTTCCCTGTGCCAATACCCTACGTTTAAAGATCCTTTAAACATTTTGGGTATTAACTCAACCCTCTCTCTGGTTATTAAATACGGTATATAAATAAGGTCTTTTGTTTTTAATGATAATAATACCTATATAAAAACTAAACATTTTTGAACGTTCTTTTTTATTTAGATTTAGTGCAATTCCGTTATCTGTGAAGGCAATAACGAAAACTGATTCACGAACCATTGTGTCAAGCCTAAATACAGGTTTACATTGGGAAAAAAAGTGTACCAGTTTCATATGACAGGAACTATACATGCTAATTATAAAAAGACCACAAAATATACATCACCTATTGACAATCAATGGTAACGTGATAGAACAGGTAGGAAAATATCAGTACTTGGGAACTTTGATCAATGAAACCAATGATCATACTGCAGAAATAAACAGGCGAATAGAGATTGCCAGATCAGCATTTATAGGAATGAAGTCACTCCTAACGTGCAAAAATCGCAATTTGGAGATCAGACTAGCTACCATTCGCTATTATATATTTTTAATATTATTATATAGCTTTATAGTAATTGAAGTTTTCGTAATTAACTTAACAAACATCTCAAACAAAAAAAACAGATTAAATTATTTTTTCTAAAAAAATTATAATATTTTACTCTCTAAAACTAACGCAACACCTTAAATGAACCATCATTTTTAAGCTATTTTTCTTTTAAATTATTGATTGGATTGTGATTATGGACATTAAAAAAAAGCAATTTAAAAGGAATCGAGGCTCTTGAACTCTGCTTATACCGCAGAGTATTAATATCATGGACTGATAGAATTACAAATAAAGAAGTACTGGAAAGGGTTGGTAAAGAAACAGAACTAATGACCACTATACAAACCAAAAAATGCAATGCATTCAAAATTCTATGCAATTTTGAGACTCATAATACAGCGAAAGATTCAAAGGAGAAGATCTGTTGGCCGAAGGCAAAACTCATGGTTGAACAATCTACGTGATTGGTATCAATGCAAATCAATTAGTTTAGAGCAGACAGTTTAAAAATAAAAATAGCCATTATGATTGCCAACCTCGGTAGGGAGACGGCACTTTAAGAAGAAGAATTGTTAAATTTTCAGTTGCTATATAAAAAACAATTATTTAAAAGCTGCAATATTTTTCTTGCCTTAAAAATGAAATGTACATCATACGTAGTAATAAATGTAGCTAAACATTCAGAAAATGAAAACACCAAATTCAAAAAGACATGACGACTGATTTTTTAACAGAATTCCCATACAAGATAATTTATTTAAAAAATTACCTTTACTCGATTTACAGTAAGCTGTATTTGCAAATTTTTTTAGTCTTAATTCCTTTCTTTTAAAATTTTCGAAACTTATTTAATGAAACTTCAATACAAGACATAGACAATAAATACAGAGAATTTAAGCTTGATACTGAAGTGTCCAATTTACTTGTATCTTGGAGTGGGAGTAATTTATCACCTGATGTACATATAATGTTTTGGGTTTAAGTATCTAGACTAATTAATACCGATGGAACTACCAAATATAGTAAATTAAGCACATTTGCTAAACATATGCTGTCTCTTCCAGTACCTAATGTTAAATATGAACGAATCTTTTCGGATATTAACAGAATTAAAACCAAGGACGGGAATAGGTTTGAGAATTAAAATGTTTCTCTAATTATACATGCCAAGGAGGGTTTGTGAGAAGTAGAGGATTGTACTAACTTCATCACTAATCTCAGTATAGTAAAATCAGTGGAAGATTCAAAATTGTATAGACATATAACCATAATTATAAAGAAAAAAGAGCTTGAGTAGTTACGCCTAATATTTAAGAAAATAGTAAACTTTTTTAAAAAAAGATTCCAATGGAGGAAATTGTCATGATTTCTGGTTTCTTAGTAAAAATATGTATGAAAAGAAAAACGGAAAATGTGTAATAAACATTTACGAGATCTATGATCTATAATACCAATTTAACATTTAAATCGCGTATTTGTAATAGAGGGCGCTACTCTTAATTCTCACGTCAGATAATATTAAAGTATAAACCATTTTTAAACCAAACACAGATGATCCCAGACATATAACTATAAACGGCAGTGAGATAGAACAAATCCAGGAATATATCTACCTAGGCCAAATCCTGAGACTTGACAAAGAGAACCAAAGTGCGAAAATTACTAGAAGAGCAAGACTAGCATGGGCAGGATTTGGAAAACTTAATTGGATACTTAAGAAACGCAAAATACCCCAATACTTGAGGAGCAAAGTGTTCAACCAATGTATCCCTCCTATCATGACATATGGATGTCAAACCTGAACCCTAACCAAGGCAAACATGAATAAACTAGCCACAACAGAAAGAACAATGGAAAGAGCAATGTTAGGTACACGACTGTCAGATAAAAAGAGGAATGACTGGGGAAGATCCAAAACAAAAGTCGAGTACATAACAATAAAAATTGCCAAGCTTAAATGGAGCTTCGCAGACCACACTGGTAGACAGAAAGACCAACGTTGGAATACTACAATACAACATTGGAGACTTACGAAAGTAAACGACCAAGAGGAAGACCACAGATGAGATGGGTTGATGACATTAAAAGAATATATATATATATATATATATTATATATATATATATATATATATATCCCGTTTATAGCGTAATCCGCCTTTGGGTTCCCGTTCGCCAAGCCTGTCTATTCTGACAGTCTTCTTCAAATAGATTTCTTGCTGACATGGCTTTTAAAATTCCTTGCATCCATGTTGTTGGTGGTCGTCCTCGTTTTCTTTTCTCTGGTGGTACCCATTCTAATATTTTTTTTGGTAGTCTTTCTTCCCCCATACGTCTAACATGTCCGTACCATGTCAGTTGTCGTTTTTGTCATTAAAAGAATAGCCGGAACAAATTAGAAATATGTTGCTCAGGATAGAGACCGATGGAAGGAGTTTGGAGAGGCCTATGTCCAAACATGGACGACAGAAGGCTAAGAAGAAGAAGAAACCATTTTTTGCAATGGCTCATGCTATAGTAGTATCATTTGTTTTTAGTAGATTTTCGACTTGGTAGTTGGTTTCACTAAAAAATATATGGTCACACTAATTGTCTATTTGTAAGTAATGGCTGTATTAGTACTTTCTGGAAAATGTCAAGTTTTACCCATATATGGAGTGTAAGAATAAAGTTTTGTTTTTTATCTTATTTTGCAACACCCTGTGGAATTTATTAGGAATAACCGCTATATCTTGTTAGTATTGCGAGACAGCTTCATCTTTTTCAACATCATAAAAAATAATTTCCATATCTTTATTATCAAAAAAGAAAAGTACATTTAAAGCATTACTCATTAGTTGGCAATGAAAAATGAAACAATTTGACAGAACAGTTTTAGACTGACAGTATTGTTTACAATTCAATAAATTTAAAAAGAAAATGAATTCCTGTAGCTGACTCTATTCCATGAATTACAAAAATTTTAATTTAAAACAATCCTTTATAAAAGGTATAATAATATAAAAACCCTGTCGGGCTACATCAGAGACCGTTTATGGAATGACTATTACATCATCAGTGCTTTCTAGGTTTACTTGTTTGAAGCCACTAAATACATGGGTACAAACCCTTTAAATACAGTGAAATTAATTTTAAATTACATTTTTGATGATAAAATGTTATTCTCACTGCAGGATAAACCACATAACGTAGTTCATCAAACTCACATGTGTACATATATTAAAATTAGAATAAAACATTGATAATAGGTTTTGATAAACAGTCAAAAAGTGGCCACAAATATTTTTAATCCAATTAAGAGTAATTAGTTTTTGACAAATATTTTATTTCGTTCATTAATGTTTTTAAATAAAATACGCTGCTCGAAAATATATCAAATTACAGGTAATTTTTTCTTAATATGATGATATAAGTTTGCTTAAGAAAAAATGGTCAAACATGAAGGGATGCCAGTTGTTAAAAAGTGAGGTATCAAAGATAAAATAAACGACAGCTAGCGTGCAACGCTACTCGTTTGAAGTGTCAGCTGTGTGAGTTTTTAAAACATGCTTCGATAGATAGACTTGACGTTAAGAGTATATCATACTACCGTAACACGAGTCATTCAACGTTTTCGAGAAACAAACGGCAATACGAGATGGCGTAAACAAGGAAGAGGAAGACTCATCAGAAGAAGCACCACGCCAAGAACAGTTGATTAGGCTTAGTGCTATAAGAGAACGGTTTGAACAATGAGACATTTACAAATACAAGTGACAGATGATCATAATATTCAAATTAGTAGAAACACTATACAAAGGCATCTTGCTAAACAAGATTTACATGTAAGGATACCAGTCAGAGCACCATCTTTAAACGTAAATCATCGTAGAAGTAGATTACAATTGCCATAGAGCACCGTTACTGGAATATTGATGACTGGGAGCATATGTTGTTCAATAAATCGAGTTATTGCTTATATAGCTCATACGTGTGAGAGTTATTCGACGGCCAAGAGAACGCTATTCACAGTGGAACATACGACCTATTAGTGTATTGAATAGAGGATCTGTAATGGTTTGGGGTGAATATCTCTTACAGCGCGAACTGACCTTGTTGCTTTACGAAGAGGTTCCTTAACAAGTGAAAGGTATATTGCAGACGTTTTGTCTTACCATGTAATTTCATTTGCTCCTTACATAGGAAGTAATGTTTCTTTTAATTCATGATAATGCTCGATCACATGTTGCAAGTATGGTCCGTGATTATTTGGACGAGGTTGGAATACAAACCATGAACTGTTAGATATTATTGATCGCCAACTCAAGAGCCGACGCCACCACCTATGTTTCTTGACGACATAGAAATTATTATGGTGAAAGAAGTTTGGGATGTAATTGATTAAGTCCGAATACGGCGCTTGATTTTGAGTATTCCTCGTCGTTATGAAGAAGTAAGTAGAAGTAGAAGCAAACATACTCGTGTAAGTATTTGGGGAGCGGGAATTGTTATAGATTATTTCGGTTACGTTTTCTTACGCTTTAGTTGTCTTAAATGTCAATAAAATGTAAGTAAGTAGTGTTTTCTTTGCTTTAAATGTCAATAAAAACTTGTATCTTTTAAATTTCTGTATAATCTTTGATAATAGTGATATCTCGGTGAAGGGTGAAGCTATCTCGAAAGAAATATTAATAAGACTATTTCTAATAAATTCCACAGGGTGTTGCAAAATAATATGAAAAAACACAACTTTAGTTTTATATCCTGTATAGGGGTAAAACGTTATATTTCTGAGAAAACATTCTCACAGTAATTTATTTGAAATAGACCTATATTGTAAAAAAAATCATCGAAATCCAATTATCCGTTCAAAAGAAAAATATCTTCAAACTTATGGTACATTTAAGGTGGTGCGTTAATTTTGGAGAGTAATGTAGAATGCTTCATAACATAAACACATACGTACATCTAAATAATTCAGTTATTTTATAATAACACAAATTGTTAAGTAATATGTTAAATTAAAAATCTTTTTACTTTTATTTGCAGCTTTTACAAAAAGGATACAAACTTTTGATGCTATACGATTGATCGTTAAAAAATTAATGGTCAGTAACATTGAACAGGTATTGGAGGATACTTTGATTAATGCTAAATAAATAATGTCTTGTCAACCTACGTTAAAAATAATACAGTGGAATGCGCGTTCCCTGTCTCAAATAAAAATAGCATAATTTATTATTTAGTAACTAAAAAATGGATATAGCGCTAGTGAAACGTGGTTTAAAAAACGTATTAAGTGATTCTAATGGGAATAATCTTATTCGTAGTAATAATAGTTACAGTAATGAAATACAGTTATGAGTTACAAACATTAAATGTAGAAATGGTAAAATTAGTAGTATGTCACTGTATACACCCCCGAAAATTAGATACACAATAAAACATTAGACGAACATATTTTTCAGGTACAAAAACCAGTTATCATAGGGGGTAATTTTAATGTCCATCATTGTATTTGGGATTCACATACAAATGATGGAATCGGAATATAGCTAATTAAAATGGCAGATGATCCAGAATTTACAGTTTTAAATAATGGATAAACAATGATACTAACTCAGAATAATCAAAATTACTCAATGGTTTACGCATCGCCGAGCAAAAAGCAAAAGAGGGAATCTAATCGTTATGAAAAGGAGACCAAAATTCATAAAAGTGGTCTCTTAATATGGAGAATATATCCAGAAATGTAAAGGCGTCAGATTTAAATTTTCCGACACTTATTCACAGTAAGTAGCTATAAAATATTTTTCAGAATGTGTCTTAGACGAGAAAGTTTTAATGAAATATTAACGATAATAGTCTAAATTGTAATACAATTGTTAAAAAACTTCAATATAAATAAGATTTCATGTGATAGTTGGGACAAATAACATAACCCAACTAAATTTGATTTTCTAAACAAGGAAAGAGACTCTCTTTTAATGTGGTCTCTTAAAATGACACTTCCCGTCTAACAATATTTTTGTCCCCACTACCTTTGCATTCCCTCTTCTGTGTTTTTGCTCGATGTATTTATATTACCTCCTGCAGTGCTGATCTTGTTAATATGACTGAGTGGCCTTTTTTTCCAGACACACTTGGATCAAATTATTTTATTTTACATGTGGATATATGCATTGAAGTCGAAACAGAATAGTACATTGTTTACCGGGTAGGAAAAGCTTAACATTCCTGGACGACTGTGAAGATTGCTAAGTCGAGGCGCAAGCCGAGACTTAGCAACACAGAGTCCAGGAATGTGGCTTTTCCTACGAGGTAAACATACTATTTTTCCGCAAATCGTTTAAAATTCGACAGATATTGATTGATTTAAAAAAAACGCGATAATTTTATTCCCAAATAAATGGTGCTTTGAAATTCCTAATAAAATTACTTGGGTTACTATGGAAACGTATTGAGGTTGAATTGTCAAACTTTCTATCATTTATGTAGAACACTAACAACTGTACGGAAATATCATTTCCTTACAGTAAGGAAATGACATTTCCTTACAGTAAGGAAGTCCTGACTTTTTCTTCAAGAAATTTTGACAGGAATGTCAAAATTTCCTGGCGATTTGCGGAAAAAAATATTACCGAAAAATAAATGGAACATAAAAAAATCTAATTGGCCTTTATATACTTCAGTACAAAACTTTTTTAATAAAAATGGTGATATTCCAAACAATGCATCAATAAAATACGAATATTTAATAAATAGTATAAATTATGCTGCGCTAATTGCAATACCACAATATAAATCTTTTTCGTCACATAATCGAAATCTTCCACCGTGGTGGAACTCTGAATGTGACTTAACCATTAAAAACCGTCAATTTTCACCTTTGGGTAATTAAAAAGAACGTAATCTTCAGACCTATGTAATATACAATGTCAATTAATCATGGCAAGTACGAAAAATCAACTAAAAAGTATTGCCAAATAAAACTGGATCAATTGGGTTACTTCTCTCAATAAATCAATACCCTCTTATATCAATACTATTACTTTGCACTTAAAACTTGAAAGGTATACAGAAAATCACCAATGAAAGAAAAATCTCATGAAAATACTTGAATAGAAGATTTTTTTGACAAAATTGCTTCCCGAACAGTGACATCTATGTATAGTAAGCCTAAGAAAATAGTGACCGACAAAAATATTTTTTTAGTTTAACCAATTAGACAAACAGAATTAGGTATGTTTTAAATGATAGTCCTAGCACAAATCCTGGTTATGACCATATTAATCGGCTTTCTCCAACCTCTAAAGATCGTTTACAGGAAATATTCCATGAAGTCCTCTCTGCGGGTACGGATGAATTTAAGGAAGTTATTGTCATCCCAATGTTAAAGCCAGGATAGAATCCATATCTGACAAAATTGTACAGCCCAATTAGAAATAATACAGAAAGTAAGACTTAAATAAGAAAAAAAATACTTCCAAATTCTTAGTTTGCTTATAGACAAATGTGTGGTGAAACTTTGGGTGCACTCGCTACCATAGAAACACATTCAAAATACACACTATCTACACACTATTGCTTACGTACCACACATTGGTATACACAATACGTACGTACCAATGGTATGTTTGGATATTGAAGGTGAATACACCAGTATAAATTAATATGTTAAGTACAAGATAAAATGATTCATCCATTCCAAATGCCTTCCCTGCTAGTCCAAAATATTCTTCTTGAAGAGTAACCTCGACTCAGTGGACCACATTTTAGTAGCTCAGGACTCTCACAGGGCTCAGTTTTAAGTCCACTTCTATTTACTCTTTACACAAATAATTTTTATAACAATAGTCAAAAAAATCATTTAATAAAATTCAATATGCTCATGATTTCTGTATTTATAGTAAATCTAAAACTTGAAAAACATTCAAGTCTAACATCTATATATTTGACAGTGGACTTACTTGGTCTCGATCTTGCAAGTTCGATCGAGACCAAGTAGATTGGCTGACACAAAGCGCCATTTTACTCCAGTAAAAGACCATTTTGGAGTGTAATTTTGCTTATCACAACGGATTTGCTTGAAAATTTGGATTTAAGTTAACCTCTACTTCACTTTTGGACACCAAAAAAATGGTGTATCTACTAATGAAGACTGTAGACCCGGTAGAAACAGAGTTGTAGCTCCTGAAAAGTAGGTTCTTATTTCTTAAATTCCAAATCGAATACCTCAACGTGAAACAACCAAAAATTAAAAAGAGCTTTTCGGAGAAAATTCATCAAAACTTTAACTTGTTGAAAGTGTTTACAAAAAGCCTTATTTTCGTTTTTTTTTAATAAATTTCTAGCATTAAAACTTTTAACCCATTAAACCCATTTTCTGGTAAAAACTTCGTAAAAATCACCCCCTAATTGGCACCCAAAAATAAAATTAATCGTTACTGCTTTACAATTTACTTGATTTATGTATTTTTTATATGATCTATAAGTTTTATCGATTCACAGTGCTTATTTTTGAAAAAAAAAATGGTTTTAAAGTAAAAGCAAAATTTTTGAAATGTTGAAAAAATGCATTTTTTCAAAATAACTTAAAAAGTATAATAAAAGTCTTATAGTTATACGAAAATTCAAGGAAAGTAAAAAAATACAATCTTTGTTTTTTTTGAACATTTTAGTTTTTTCATTTTTCTGTATAACAAAAATTTGTTAATATATTGCTGTTAAAGTTTGAATACACTAGTGATTAGTGACTCGTTCAAGCCCTTTTAACTACAACCCTATTGAAAATAAGAGTTTAAAAAATTGTATTTAAATTATCTTATTGCCCTTAGAAAAAAATACAAAATAGTTTTTTAAGTGGGTACTTCATAGTTTAAAAGCTAACCGAGTATGAGTAAAAAACCAATCACATATTTTAGGAGATATCAGAACGCGTATACTGAAGCATTGTAAAATAAACATAATGTGCTATTAAGGCACAGACCCATCATTACAAACCCATCCTTAAAATCTAATTAGGGTTGTTTTTTAAGTTTTTTAAGAAATATAAAATAAATTTATAACATTTTACTTAAAGAAATTATTGTATAATTTCAATAAAAAATAATACAACTATATAAATTGTATAATTTCAATAAAAAATAATACAACTATTAGAATTTATTCGCCGGTGTGTTTTTTATAAGGGAAGTATGGTTTTTTATTTGTGAAAAATTTTATAATTTTTCAGTCAAGGAAGAAAAAAGCTCAAAAAATCTTATACAGATATTTGAAGGTTCTAAAAGTTATATAAGATGTAGACAAATCCGTGAAGAAGTACAGCTGATTTTGATTTGATTTTTTTTAATAAGATATTCACAAGGTATTCTAACAAAGATATTCTGACAATTATTTTTATTTATCCATCCATGCTTATTACTAATTCTACTTTCACACAGAAGGAATACTGGGTTTTGTATAATTCGTAAAATTATCTAAGTATATGGTTTATCAAACTATAAATATATATAATAACGGATTGATTACGGCTGTCGCCGCTTCTTCGCCCCCAATTTCCATCTTTTTCTGTCATACGCAGTTGCCTCTTCTAAGTCTCTTGCCGCCATTGCTTCATCAATGTCGTTGCGCCAACTTCTCCGTGGTCATCCTCTCTTTCTTCTTTCAGGAGGGATCCATTCCAGTACTCTTTTAGGCCATCTCTACTCTGGCATTCTTTTAACATGTCCGAACCAGATTAATTGTTTTCTTTCTATGTCATCATTAATATTTCGCTCCATTTTCATTTCGTTTCTTATTTGTTCGTTCCTAACTCTAGTTTCGATCTACCGCAACTTCGTCTCAGATAATCCATTTCTGTCGTCATAAGTTTGTTTTTATTAGCTTTGGTGACGTCCCATACTTCCGAACCGTAAAGTGTAATACTTTGGACTATACTACCGTAAATGTGTTTTTTGGTTTCTCGTCGAATTGTTTTTTGCCAAAGAAGAGAGTTTAAGGCACGGGTCGCTGCTCTACCCTTGTTTATTCTTTCCCTGATTTTATCTGCGCTATTTCCCTTCTGATTGAAAATGACCCCCAAATATTTGCAGGATTGTACGCCTTTGATTTTGTCGTCTTCCAAGACTAGGTCACATATTTCATCTGTTCCCACTGATAGATATTCACATTTTGCCATATTCATGTTTAGACCTGCCACCTCATATTCTTCTTGCAGTTTTCTTACCATATAGCTAAGATCGTAGCTATCTTCGGCAATTACTACCTGGTCATCCGCAAAGAAAAGTGTATATAGCGTGTTTTCTTCCACCGTTATTCCCATGTTTCTACATTTTTTTACCCATTTCACTAAGGATCTGTCCAAATAGATTTTAAATAAGGTGGGTGACAGACAGCAGCCTTGTCTTAGTCCCTTTGTTGTTTGAAAAGGAGAGGTGATTTCGTGTCCCATTTTAATTCTTGTAAAGTTTTGTTTGTAGTATTTTTGAGTGGTGTTAATAAGAATTGGGTTTATTTTCAAGTTATCCATTTCTATCCATAGTTGGGATATCGGTACACTATCATATGCTTTTTCCAGGTCTATTAAAGCTATATGGGTTTCTCTATTTCTCTGCACTCGTTTTTCCAATGCAATTTTTAATGTGAAAATATTATCCATAGTGGAGCGTCCGGCCCTAAATCCCGCTTGTTCTTCGGGTTGTTTATCTTTAATATCATTTTCTATCAGGTTTCTTAGTACTTTTGAATATAATCGGCCTATAGTAGCAATCACTGCGATCCCTCTATAGTTTTTAGGATCCGTTTTTGTGCCTTTCTTGTGTATTGGAGAGATATACGATTGTGTCCATTCTTCTGGAACTTCTTCTCCGTTTAAGCATCTTTCGAATAATGTTCGGATCATTTCAAGCAGTTTTGATAATCCATATCTAATCAACTCTGGATGTATTCCGCCTGGGCCTGGATATTTTCTTAATTTCATTCCCTTAACTTCTTTTTTCACTTGTTCTATTGATAGTTCTATTCTTCCTTCTACTTGAACTTGTTCATTTGTCTGTTTAAACCTTTCTCTTCTCTCTGTTAATAAGTTCTCAAAATGCTCTATCCATGTGTTCTCTGGTATTCTATTTATTATGACTTGGTTTTTTGTCCTTGTTCTCATCGTTTTTATAGTTCTCCGGGCTTCAGAGCTCTTTGTCCCTCCTATATGGTTGTCTAGGTATTGGCATTTTTGTTCCCATGCACTATTTTTCTTTTTAACGACTTCTCGTTTGACTTCTTTATTCAAGTTTTTATATTGTTGTTTTGTTTGTTCGTCTCCCTGTTGTAATCACTTTTGATATACTTCTTTCTTTTTATCTGTTCTTCCACTTCTTTATCCCACCAATATGATTTATCTACTCTCCGTACCTGTGGCCCTAAGGCTTCTAGCGCTGCGTCTTTCATGCAGTTTTTTATATGTCCGTATTCATCCGTCGTTGATATGTGTGATTTCTGCAGTTTTTGTGTTAGTCTCCAGGAGTAAAGTAATTGTGTGCTCTCGTTATCTAGATTGTCTAAGGTGTACGTCGTTCTTTTTATTTTTTCTCTGTGTTCTTTGTTGTTGTCTGTGTGATTCCTGTCTACGAATGGTGTATATATTTTCCTATTATCAGGCAGTGGTCCGAACCGCACTCTGCTCCTCTATTCACCTTTACGTCCTGTACTCTTAGCTTAGTTTGTTGCCTTGTTATGAAATAATCTATTATCGATTTTAGACCTCTTGTGAGCTGATACCAGGTGTATTTATGTATGTTCTTGTGGGCAAAAAAGCCATTCAAAATCTTTAACTCATATTGTTGGCATATATTTATAAGTCTTTCTCCGTTATTGTTAAGAGTTTCTTCTCCATGCATGCCGACCACTTTACTTTGTACTTGTTTTCCTACTCTGGCATTAAGGTCTCCTCCGCATATAATCTCATGGCTGTTAGGAATTTTGTTCAGGATTTTTCTAAAGTCTTCTTCAAAAGCTTCCTTTTCTTGTACTGAGTAGTCCTCATTTATGGCATATACCCCCAGAATTGTTATTTGTGTTCCTCTGTTCCTCCTTTGTGATTGAGGAGAATCGTCACTTTAATAAAACGTTCGTTGTATTCTTCCCAAGATTTAATATATTTTTCGAATTTCTTGTGTACAAATATAGATATTCCTGCTCTTGCTCTTTGATCCTTTTCCACTCCTGAGAAGAAATGTACACAGTCTTTTAATTTTTCGCTTCCATTTCCTTTTTTCTTGATCTCAGAGAGAATGGCTATATCTAATTTTCGATTTACGAATTCCTGCATAATTTCTTGTTGTTTGTTCCGGATTCCCTGTATATTCCAGATTCCGTAATTCATGGTCCATTTTCGTTGCTGTTTTCGACTACTGTAATTTCCGTCCGGTAACCGAGGCTCATTGGGTTTTTTAGCACTGTAGAATTTTCACAAGTGTAAGGTCGCTGGCCTTACGACTTAACCCCCATCCTTGGAGGACCGAATTTTCTGTTGGGGTTCATTCCCCTAGCCGATATGTTCCAGTTTTTAGGCGCCAGAGACTCGCCTTTTACCCTTTCTCGTCTGCTACATAACTCACTCCCATTGTACGCCATGCACCCAGTGGTTACGCGACATGGAATGTCTTCGTGGACGTGAGAGTAGGATTTGCTGGCAGAGCTGAGTTTTATTCCTAAAACCTCCAACTCATTCATTGGAAAACAGTGGGCATTTCTTAGAGTTTTGTTACAATAGAAGCATCGGCAGCTTTATGTCGCCTCCAAGACCCCTTACCAGCCTTTAACCACCTGGTTTATCAAACTAATAAGTCTAAAATCTCTGCATTTGGTGAGGCTGCTTTTCTTTGGTAATGTTATAAACAGTGACTCCAACCAATCATGCGGTATTATTCATTCGTTATAAATTTTGTTAAAGAAGGTAGTTAAGTAGATAATGTTTTCCTCATCCAAAAGTTTGAGTAGCTCAGTAGGGATTTGATCTGGTCCAGGTGCTTAATTATTCTTGGCTTACTGTATCGCTTTTCTGACTTTGGATTTCACTATACTGGGATCTCCGTCTAACTGGTTGGGACAGGTAGCATGTGTATCATTTGTTCTCTCGAGAAGCATCGTCAAAAAGGCACTGATGTATCTCTTCCCCTCGTTGCACTGCTATTCGTAATCACAAATTTTTCCTTCTGCCAAAAGATATATTTAAGTTTCTTCTGGAGGTTGAAACCTCTATTCTCTATTACAAGTGGCAAATAATTGAGAATATTTTAAGCATTTTTTCTTTTCTTTAAGTTTATATTAACGTATAACTGATTTTTAAATCGTTTCTTTAATGTTATATACGTTTTTAAACCCTTTTTGTTAATCTTTATATCAATATTTGAAAGAAAATATTTATACAAATTGAATCTGATCAGTTAAAATGGTCCCTTACAATAATATACCACCTCTTTTAGAAAAAAAAATAAATCTAAAAATACGGCTAAAAATCTATTGCTAAGCTTAATGAACAACCCAATCCTCTTAACTCAATAATCAAACAGAACCCCATTTGATAATTCTGTTTCTGGAAAATTAACCCTGATAATTTTAGAAGGACTTTACTAATTAAAAAAGTTTAGTTCCGTCCCTCAGGTATGTCTACGGCCTTTTTTTCTTTTGCGCCCTCCTTATTTTTCCTTAGAATTTCCTCTGGGTCATTTTGAGTGTCAAATTTAATTGGTCCGTGTAATTGAATAAGAGCATTCTTTTTTCACTAATATCATGAACGAACTCCTTAAGAACTTCCCAAATTGGATTTTTCAATATCGAACACGATATAAAAATTCTAGAATTTGGAAGTTGACAACTGAATTAATATGCAATTGATTTTTTTGGAAGTAGCTTATAAAGTTAGAAAATAAATTTATGTGGTAAAAGGAAATACTAAGATTTAAATAGAAATAAAAATTGAACCAATTCTTGGGGTATTTTCGTTATTAATATCAATCAAAAAATTATTAAGTTTGGCATGGATCACAAACAATTAAATAGAGTTTATAATATACAGTCGCCAAAGAAATACTCAGTGTGTTCTTACAACACGAAATACGTATTTCTAATGAGTCCTAAAAGGACGAAGTACGCATAAGCAAATTGTAGAAGAACTATACATGAAATAAAGTCAAATGTCTTTTCTATATCTTTATTTACTTGTATTTTAAGTACTAGAAGCCAGATCATGAAAGGTTCTTACTTAGATGGATCGATATGACGCAAAATGCAATTTTAGATTCCCCATGTCGCTTACTGAAGCTTTCACATAAATAGAGATGAGAATCCAGGTAAATGGTGAATATATCAATATAATATCCGCTACGCCGATGACACTGTGTTACTAGCAACCGGCCTAAATGATCTACAAGCCTTACTAGACAGAGTGAGAACTGTAGGCGACACATAAGGACTGGACCTTAATATTAAGAAAGCTAAATTCGGTCTTGCTAGTCGTAAAGCTTTCTATAGTTCACTGTTTCTCAACCCACTGATGAAGGTATCTACAGCAATTTCTTTCAATATATTGTCTAGTGCCTCTGGATAAGCTAACCGCAGTATACGAGAAACCTCTGCTTCAAACTCTTGCAAATTTTTACTTGCTCGTTGAATTCTACTTTTTAGTTATGCTTTGTAGACTTGTTGTAGGTGGGCATCTCCGTAACGTTTGTCCAGTCGAGTGAACAAGGTCTGGTAACACTTTTCTTGACCCTTAGGAATCGATCTTAGGATATCAGCAGGATCACCTCGTAAAGCAGCAGCATCATCGCCTCGTCAAGGAAACAGCTTTTTCTTGTTATATCCAATGATTGGCTATCGCAATCGCTTCAAATTGTCTAAGGTATATGGACCAAGAAGACTTTCCATCACATTAGCACTAACCAGAATAGGGAACAATCAGTCAGAACAAAGCGTGGATGAAGCCTGGACAGATATTAAAGAAACCATCGTAACAACAGTGAACCAATGTCGCCAACCATCTATAAATAATAGCATTAAACCATGGATCAGCAGAAACACGTGGAAAGTGATTGACCAAAGAAAGCAACTTAAAGTTGGCCCCTGTGATCAACAGACATATAAAGCTCTCTCCAGAGATATTCAACGAAGATGCCGAAAAGACAAACAAGAATACATCTCTGAAATCTGCCAAGAAATAGAAAATCACGGATATCGAAATGAAACCAAAGACCTCTTCCGGAAAGTGAAAATTTTTGCGAGAGAATTTAAACCCAAGAACTATGCAATAGAGGACAAATATGGTATTATCATAAGTGATATCGACAGAGTGTTGGAAACATGGAAAAACTATTTTTCAGAGCTCTACAGGGAAGAACACGTAAATCTAGGCCACACTTCACCCCTCGAAAACACTGAATACAACCCTGAACCTGAAATTCTGCTGTCCGAGATTGAAGAAGCTGTAACTCACCTCAAGAAGAATAAATCCCCTGGCTGCGATGATATCACGGGAGAGCTCCTTCAGAACATGGGAGACAAAGGATGTTAGATAATGTGGAAACTTTGTAATAAAATTTGGAGATGCGGAAAGTGGCCCAGAGAATGGCGCACATCATTGTGCATACCAATCCATAAAAAAGGAACAACTACAAAGTGTAGTAATTATCGTACCATCTCACTGATTTCCCATCCAAGCAAAATATTACTAAGAATTATTAAACGCCGTTTGCAACAGTACTTAGACAACCAAATTCCCCAAGAACAAGCAGGCTTTGTCAAAGGGAAGGGTACGAGAGAGCAAATCCTTAATATGCGGCAGCTTATAGAAAAGGCCCGCGAATTTAAAATTCCAATAATAATCTGTTTTCTAGACTACCAAAAGGCATTTGATTGTGTAAAGTGGGAAGTTCTCTGGACAGTTCTTCATGAGATGGGAGTTCCAGATCATTTGGCAATATTAATTAAAAACTTATACGAAATAACTCAGTTAAAATAAGAATTGAAAACCAGCAATCTGATACCTTCAAAACCAGCAGAGGTGTACGACAAGGCTGCATACTATCTCCAGACCTGTACAATTTATATGGAGAATACATAATGAGTAACGCACTCGATGGATGGAGAGGCGGCATCTCCATTGCAGGGAAAAAGATCTCAAACTTAAGATTCGCAAACGATACAACACTGATAGCAACATCTGAAGAGGAGATGTCGAGACTGATAAAGAGAGTAGAAACCGAAAGCAACAAGTGTGGGCTCAAGATTAATAATCAGAAAACAAAAATCATGATTGTGGACCACGCGAATATCCTCCAAACAACAGGCGCCCTAAATCAATTCGACTGGTACTGGTACGGACACTCGTTTTTTCAATCTTTAGTTACGGTACCAAAACATGGACAATAAAATCAGAGGATAGGAAAAGGATTGACGCATTCGAAATGTGGTGCTGGAGACGAATGCTACGCGTCTCGTGGACGGAGCACAGATCCAATCAGTCGATTCTCGAAGAGCTAAACATTCAGACCAGACTCTCCTCTCAGTGTCTTGCAAATGTTTTAAAGTTTTTTGGTCACATTGCGAGAAGAGACAATGACAACTTAGAAAGACTAATTGTGTGCGGAAACGTAGAAGGACGTAGAGGCCGAGGACGCTCACCTATCCGATGGTCAGATCAAGTACAGAAAGCCACTGGAGACACGTTTTCCGAGTCCATGAGAGCAGCCCAAAATCACAAGAGATGGAGAGAATTGACAGCCCGCATTGTAGGGAATCGCGATCCTCAGCAATGAGGAAACGACAAGAAAGAGTAGCAATTTGAATTACATACGATGTGTCGTTTCGTCCCTAGGTGATTCTTATTTCATTACCGAATCTAAAAGAATTGCATTAACTCGTGCTAGCACTTTTGTATTGGTTATCATGCTCTCTAACTGTTTGATCTTATCTTCTACTTTATCGAATGTTTTAGAATCTTCTTCAAATTTCTCATTGTTCTTTCTAGAAGTTATTTCATAATTTGCAAAACATTCATATAAGTATGTTTCTTTATAAATATTCAGTTATAGATGTGATTTATATAGATCTCTGCTGGTCCTAAAATGTTTATTCTTGACATGTGGGCATAAATTTCATTTAGTTAAGATGTTAAAAATCTTAAAAAACTATGTTGCTGAGAAACATGATTATTGTTTGTCTTGTTAAAAGGTGTAAAATTAACAAATAGTATTAAGATTTTATAAAGAAGATTTTATAAGAAGGCAGCATTTTTTCGAAACATATGTCTTGTTTACCAATTGTTTACATCAAAAGATTATATTGAAATATCTTGATTTTATCGAATAAAACTAAGAAAACAAGAAATCCAGAGATCGTTATTAAATTGATAAGGTTCCGGCAACGCAGAAGTTTTCTTTTCTAATTAGTGACGAACGCAGAATTAGATACGTGATAGCAGTCTAACCGCTGTGTGTTTTCAAAGTTTTTTTATCTTTCAACCAACCAAAACTTTTAATTGGAAAATTTTAGCTTAATGGTGCTCATTGCGAAAGAGTTTGCAAAACGTAAGCAAGTATAAAGGTACAGTGTATTTTTATACTTGTCTAAACACGCACAGTCGTCAAGGGACAGGGTTACAGGGGCTTTAATTATTACTGAGGGTTAAATGGGCCAGGCACTGATTAAAGCGGATTTGTTTAGATTGTTTTTACAGTCCGGTGACTTTATTATACTCTTTATATTATTTCTTTGTGGTTTATTGGAATGTGAATGAGTCAAGCCGTTAATTGTTTGTAATAAACAAAGTACCTTGTTCATATCATCCTATGCTTGTTAATTTTTAATTGTTGAGGTTTGTGTTTTCGTTTAATTACAATTACAATCTGGTCATAATTGACCAATAAGCTGTTTTAATTTATCCTATTTTACCTTTTTATGTCCTAAACACACTGTATTTTTTTATTTAAAATATTTATGGCATACGTTCTGATGGCGTAAAAAATGTACATTACGAATTTTCTTAGAAAATGCAGAAAAACGAAAAAACTTGAATTCGGAAAAAATGTTTTAATCAATATGTAAAATTTTGGAAAGTAATGGGATAGTGACGTAAAACATATAGCCTCTCCTATTCAAATGTCAACCTCCCCTGCTTGTAAGATGATCTAGATTAAGGTCATCTGGTGCATCCTGCTAGATAAGCAACGAGGCTGTGACGTCCGAGTGTTTGCCGGAATAAGCAATCCACCATTTACTGGCCAACGGCTTTGGGCGGATGAGCTAATAAGTGAAAGAGCATTCTATTGTCCTGAGATTGAGAAATTGGTTTCAAAGACGGAAGAACCAAGAAAGTGGTCAACGGTATCAGAATGCAGAAGGCAGAAGGAAACCACTGCGTCCAAGGTCCCTGATAACATCTCTAGTAAAGCTATCATGGCAAACACAGCTACTAATCATGGAATACGGAAGCCAAGATTTGGCAGGGGAGGTGATCCACCTTTAGATCACAGGCCTCCCAAGTCGTAACCCAGAGAAACCGCTGTGACAGAACTGAAAAAGTCTCTCCGAAAACTTCAGAGTTGATTATCAAAATATGTACCTGAAATGTGAAAACAATGTATCAGGCTGGAAAACTTCATAATTCCATTCAAGAAATGACTAGACTTGAAGTAGATATAATAGGCATAAGCGAAATAAGGTGGCCAAATAGTGGTGCTTGTATTGTTGACAACCATATGGTATATCACTCTGGAAATGACGACGGCCAACATATGTATGGGGTTGAAGTAATCGTATCTCCTCAATTACGTCAATATATTACAAATATTCTACAAGTGAAAAAGACATAGAAGATTTACAGATTGATGACAACGTAACAATCAAAGGAATGGATAAATCCAAATATTTGGGGTTTATAATCACGAAAAAGGCAACAACAGAGGAAGAAATTACGCAAAGATTAGCACAAACAAGAACATCAATCCGACAACTTAACTTAGTATGGTGGAATAGACGCCTAAATATGAAGACAAAAACACAGATTTATAAAACATTAGTGTCATATGGGGCTGAAAATTGGATTATAAATTAGAAAAACAACAGTAAGATAGTAACAACAGACATGGAATGCCTGCGAAGATGCTGCAGAGTAACAAGAATGGATAGGAGAAGTAATGACGAAATAAAGCAAAAAACATCAATAGAAACAGACATACTCACATATATAGAACAAAAGAAACCAAAGTGGTATGGACATGTAAGAAGAACTAGTGACCGCAGATGGATAAAGAGAATAACCGAATGGAGCCCCATAGGAAGGAGAAAAAGATGACGATCCCGAAGATCCTGGAGGAACGAAATAGATGACACCATGAGTAAAAGAGGCCTAAACGATGGAGAATGGGACAACAGAGAGAGAGATGGAAACGGTTGAGCGAGGGGAGGCAGTGAATACTGTAGGATCCTTAAATATATATATATATATATATATATATATATATATATATATATATATTTAAGGATCCTACAGTATTCACTGCCTCCCCTCGCTCAACCGTTTCCATCTCTCTCTCTGTTGTCCCATTCTCCATCGTTTAGGCCTCTTTTACTCATGGTGTCATCTATTTCGTTCCTCCAGGATCTTCGGGATCGTCATCTTTTTCTCCTTCCTATGTATAATATATATATATATATATATATATATATATATATATATATATATATATATATATATATATATATATATATATATATATATATATATATATATATATATAATATATATATAATATATATATATATATATATATATATATATATATATATATAATATTACAAATGTTATAGCTTTTTCTAAGATATTGGGTATTAATAATAATCCAACTGAATACTACTCCGGTCAAATTAAATGTTTTACAAGTATATGTCCCAACCAGCTATAAACCAGAAGAACGGGTAGAACAATTTTATGAGTTGTTGATAAATTCACTTAAACAAATTAAAAACGAAGGTATAATAACTATTATTATAGGTGACTTGAATGCGAAATTTAGTAAAGGGAAAAGCGGTAAATTAATTGGTGATTTTGGTCTAGAAAAAGGTTCTTCAAACTACGACCAAGACGTTTGTATACTTGGGTATCTCAGCAATATCAACCAGCAATCATAATAAGGAATCAAATTGATTACATAATGTTGACCAAGAGATTCCGTAATGGATGCCTATCAGTTAAAAGTTATCCCGCTGCTAACGTATCGTCAGATCATATTCCTCTTATTGGTAAATTTAGGTTTAGATTTAAAAAGGTTACAAAAAAGGATAGTAACAAAAATTTTATATAAGAAAAAAATAAGGATACAAAGGAGACAGTCGCACGGATTCTTTCAGAAAAACTAAGCAACATGGAGCAAACATATGATCCAGAAGAATCACTCCAGAATATATGTGAAACATTTAACAAGATCAGAGAAGAACCTAATAGAATATAAAGGGAAGAGGGAAAGTTGGATGAATGACAATACACTGCAACTCATGGAAAAAAGAAGAAAATCAAAGAATAACAAAAGAATATACAAAAATATTCAGAGACAAATAAGAAGCTCAATACAAAACGCCAAAAAAAATTATTTAAAAATACAGTGTGAAGAGATAGAGTTGATTGAACAAAGACACGATACATTTAATATACATAAAAAGATAAAACAAGTAAGTGGTCTTGAAAAATACAACATAGCTATAGTTTATTTTTATGAACGAGAGAGTAATTAGCATAATTTTAACTGGTACCTTCGACCACTCCATGGGCGTGCTCAAGATTAATTGAAAAATTACTTTGAATAATTGTAAAAAATAAATGAATTATTTCAGTGTTATAAAGTGTTATGTGTATGTAAACAAAAGTGACCTCTTTTATCACACACTATATTAGAACTGACTGGCCTACATTAAAAAGGGTTTTAAAAAATTCACATTTTTTTTAATTTTTAAAAATTACAAAAGAGAAAAAGAGTTTTTAAAACCGTCTAAGGTATGTTAAATAGATGAATAAAAATATTAATATAAAACTTACAGCTACTTGTTACAAATCCAAATCAGATTCAGAAGATGAACTTTCAGAACCAAGATTTATAATAACTGGCTCGATCATTTTATCAGTAATATTTTCCAGCTTCCACATTTTTTCCTCTTCTTTAATAGTGTGATTTACTGCCTTTTCCCAGTTTTCAGGTTTTACATTATTTACGGCCTCCAAAAACAACTGTTTAACATCATGAATTTTAAAAGTGGTAATTTTTCTTGAAACTTCACTCTTTATCTGTGCCCATACCAGTTCAATCGGGTTTAATTCACAATGATATGGTGGGGATCTAAGTACTGTCATTCCACGATTTTTGGCAATTTCATCAATTTCGTATTTTTTAAATTTTTCTTTATGAAGGGCACACAACGAATAAAAATCCTTTCTTATAGATCCGGGATGGTATGTAATATTTTTTGAACTCAGCCAATTCTGAAAGTCTTTTATTAACCACTTGGTTGTGGGCAGTCCTTCTATAAGTCTGGAGTGATAACTTGCATTATCCATTACTATTACACAGTTCTTGGGAAGAAGATCTATCATTTGTCCGAACCATTCTTGAAAGACATCAGCGTTCATGTCTTCATGGTAGTCACCGGTACGAGTTGATTCAAAAGTTGGTTTATTAACCTTCAACAAAACCGTCTGAACAGCCAATGTGTACTATTATCAGCCTGCGTCCCTTTCCTGATGGTGGGTTTAAACCAGTAGATAAGTTATTTACAAAAGCGTGCCTTTGACTTGTAACAGTTTCATCCTGCCAAAATTTATTTGGTGTATGACCCTCGTTGATCCATGTTTCATCAAGATAAAATATTTTTCTTTTTTGGTTTCTCATTTCCTTTATGGTTCTTAGAAAATGTCTTCTCCATATGACAATATGGCTTCTTTCTAATAAAATAGACTTTCTGGGATTCTTTTTCCAGCGGAAGCCTATTTTTTTTTTTAAGTTTCCATAACGTACTTCGACTCATTTCTGGGTAATCCTTATTATCTCGAACTGAGACAAGAACTTTATCCAATGTTGGAAATTCTTGTCTAAAGAAGAATTCATGCACTTTCCGTCGAAGTCCTTCTTTAAAATGATATTATATTTGAAATTTTGGTTTCCCTGGAGCATTACGTGGCATTTGAAAACTACCACATTTCTCTTCTTTAATAACTCTGTAAATCGTAGATTTCCCAACACCAAGTGTACTGCTAACTAACTTAACGGTCTCATCAACACTTTCACATAAACGTTTGTCTGTAAATGATTTAAAACAATTAAATATTAATGTTTTTTCATTAACTGTTAAAGGACCAATTTTTCGGCGTTTACACGGCACTTCCAAATTTTCCATAACACTAGTATACACAATAAACTGCACCTTGCAACTGAAGTACCTACTTTTAGTGAACTGTTAAGAATTATGAATACGCCACTTGGACCTTCCTACAAAATGGAAAAACCCACTATCACATTTTCTATGGAATAAGTTTAGAAGGTAATTATCTAGTCAATTACTGTCGTAGATTCCTGGAATTAAAGAATTAAATGTTTGATTGTTGAAACCCTTACTTCGTGGAATGCACTCATTTCAGATAAAATAAAACGTTTTATTTTATCTAAAGAATTAAACTTTATTTTGCAAATAGGTAGGTACTTATTAAACTTTTATTGGTTATATATAACCAATAAAATAAACATCTTACATTTCTTGCAAATTCATTAGTACCTGTTAACCTCCATCACTCCGACACTGGCAACCTTATTTAGGGATTAGTAACCCTCACAACTATTGTATTCTATTCTGCTCCAACCTTTATACCTGGTGGTCATACTCAATTTAAAATTGTTTTCCTATATACTTCTGTAAACTTGTTGACAAATATCTGTTTTTCATTGAGTCACCCGTATCAACAGTTTAGGGATTTGCATACATAATTTATTGTTTTATTACTCTCTCATACATAAAAATACACTATAGCAAACCGCAAGATCAATAGGAAACATCATCACAGATAATTTGGTCCATATGCATATGGACCAAAAACTCTTTGACGATAATAGGTCCGAACAACCTCCATCCTACATATGTAATGAACACTTACCAATCACATCAGATGCAGTGGAAAAAGCAATATCACAACTAAAAGATGGCAAAGCTTCTGGACCTGACAATGCTTATGCTGTAACACCGACTGTACTCAACGACTAACAAAAATATTCAATGACATATATTTAAACGGAGTAGTACCAAGATCATGGTTGAGGTCAACGTTTATTGCTCTACCAAAAAACAAACTTCGCATCCTGAAAGGATGTATAGACTATTCGAAGAAAAAATCAGCCGTACACAGTTTGGTTTTCGGAACGCAGTGGGTACGAGAGAGGCTCTCTTTAGTATATAAGTGCTATTTTAACAATGTAGAGATGTCAATTACGATATTTATGCATGCTTCCTTGATTATCATAAAGCATTTGATACAGTAAAACACAAGTTGATTGAGATATTAACAAATATTGGAATACACACCTGTGATCTTAGAATTATTTGCAATTTTTACTGGAATCAAACATCGTCTATTCGTACAGAGGCAGGAGAATACGGCGATACCAAAATTAAAAGTGGGGTCTGATAGAGATGTATACTATCGCCCTCACTATTTAGTATATGCTCTGAGGAAATCTTTCAAGAAGCAGTAAATGTTAAAGCCAGAATTCTAACTAACAAAGAATGTATCAATAATATCAGATACGCGAATAAAACGATGGTATTCGCTGACAGTCATGAAGCCCTCCAGGAGGTAACGAATAGAATCACACTAGTGAGTCAGAGATATTAACTTTCACGGAACATTAAGAAAACAAAATATATGATTATCTCTAAGAAGGAACAGCAAATTGAAAGAATCAGTGTGAATGGTCAACCAATATAAACAGTAAAAACATACACCTACCTAGGTACGAACGTCAATGAAAATTGGGACCATTCCTTAGAAATAAAATCTAGGGTACAGAAAGCAAGATCTGAATTTCAAAAAATGGCTAAGCTATTCAATTGCCACTATTTATTAATATCCATAAAAATCAGGTTACTACGATGTGATATCTTTCCTATACTGTTGTACGAAGTTTAGTCGTGTACAGACCCACAGACGCTACGTGTGAGAAAATTGAGGCTTTCGAAATGTGGTTTTATCGTAGATATCCTATACCGACCACGTTACTGATCAGGAAGTTTTATCAAGAATGCAAAAAGGAAAAGAGTTGTTAACCACAATAAAAACAGCCAAAATTGAATACCTCGGTTACATCATGAGGAACAGCGAAGAATATGGGTTGCTGCAACTAATTCTTCAAGGAAAAGTAGAACACGAGGACCAGGAAGGCGAAGAATTTTCTGGCTAAAAAAACTAAGTACGTGGTTCACCACAACAACCACAAATCTTTTCAGAGCCGCAGTTTGCAAAATGCAGATTGCCATGATGGTCGTTAACATCCGAAGCGGATAGGCCCTACAAGAAGAAAATGTACAATTTTGAGCTATTTACTATCGAGATACTAATTAAACTGTTATAGTTGCGACAGTATAGCCAGTAAATAAACGTGAAATACGATGATACCTTGTAATTTTCCGTGCCACCACCGAATTACATAAAAATTGGAATTGGGTTCGACTTACCCTTCACTTCAGGAGGATTTTTATTTTTTAGAGGTAAAAACTACCCCAATTGAAAAAAATCATATAACATATAACATAATCATGTAAATTTGAATTGATTCAAATCATCTTTTAATAAAGAGAATTAATGTCAATTAACATTAAACAAGATAATTTAAGATTTGATCACAGTTTAACCCCTAAAGCTTGAGCTTAAAGACATCTCCGATGGAAGCAGATTTTATTCAAGTTTCAAAGATGAAGACATTCTTGATTTCTTTCCACCAGACAAAGTGCACTCAATTTGACTGTCGGCAGTTGGGTTCTAATAAAATTGAAGTCGCTGGAAAAGTTACATCCACTGATGTTTACTATGCTGGTTTGGTTCAATAAAGCTTAAAACAAAGAGTTATTATGAAGAGTCTCCAAAAACGGAATATTTAATTTGTCTTATCAGATGTAGAAGACATTAACGTCGTGAAGCAACATTGTCTTTCCGCAAAATATTTCTTTTAAACAATATTTTAACACAAAAAATAGTTTTATTGGTTTTTTCATAATTACATAAGGTATTTTTTCTACTCTCTTACTATGGTCTGTTTTTTAACCAGGAGGAGTAATTTAAATTTTCCGCGCCGTAATGCTTGTTTGCAATTGGTCCAACCGCAGGCAAGTTTACTCCACTAAAGTATGACATATTGACACTAATGACATTTGTGAAATTTATTTATTATTATTATTTTCCTCTAATATATAAATCGATTTCGGACTCTTTAAGTTGTTTGTAATAACTTGGACTTGGTGGTTCTTTATATCTAATTATCATAAGAAAAACTGCAACTATCTTTTAAATTTAGTGTATACTTGTTAAGAAGCATTTTCATTTTGTTTTCATCACAATAAAACAACATTAGTAAAGTAATGTTGTGTTTTAGTTTGATTGTATTGATACAGTTAGTTTTGTTCTTCCTGGTTGTAGATCATCACAAGAAAACAGCAAAATTATGCAAGAATGTAACATAATAGATTGGATTTGTTGATTATCTCACAGAAATCCAGTATTTTTTAGTAAATTTTATTTGTTGATAACAAATGGGACAAACTCACTGTCAAAATTAAACAAGAATCCAGCATTAAAAAAATTGTAAGTACACATTTATACAAAGTATCTGGTAGGAAAAAAAACTAGATTCAAGAAATTGATCATACCAGAATAAGAATATGGTCTACTATTAAAAGACAAATTTCTGAGAAAAACCATACTTAGATCTGTAACATTATTGACTCTCCCGATCAAAATATTCTCTAAATTATAATTAAATACCATAGACTCAAGAGCAGGGGCGGCTGGTCCTATGAGGCAGGTGAGGCAGTGCCTCACCAGTATTAATCGACTATTTACGTTCTTTAACTACAATTTAACTTTTTGGAATTTTCTAAATAACTTTATTTTCATTATGATAAAAAATTAAAATAGGTACACCCCTGATGTCTTATCTTTGTATATTTCTTCATAATCTACGGGCCGGACAAGGGACAAGCTTAAACCACAAAATATTAAATAAACAACGGCGCCTATCATTTGTGCATCTCATTTTCTCTTTAAAAATTATAGCCGAGGCAAGCCTCACGGCATTGCTCTGTCTAGCATATTTAGACATCACATTATGTAGCGAAATTCAACATGATTTATTTATTTTCTGCCCACTATTTCACCGAACAGGAGAGGCAAGCCTCTCTCGTTTGGTGTAGTTCTTTTAATTAGCAGCGTTGCCGTTTTGGTACAAAGGTACCCAATTCGCTACATTTTTTCCCTCGGGGTATAAAAGTACATTTTAAATAAAACATAAATTTTTATTTGAAAATTGTAACAACATTGGAGTATTTTACTTTAGTAGATGATATTGTTCTATTGTTTTCCGATTTAACAAACAATATTTTTTTTCCATGCATTTACCAGATTAGCAACTTTGGTACATTTTGGAACATTTCTGCAAAATTGTTGTAGTAAGTAGTAGTTAAATTACTTCCTGTTGACCTGTTGGTGCGGCAGGATCACGTTTGACTTATCTCGTGTTGTTTTTCATTAAAAAAACAGTAAGATTACATGTTATATAATAAGTGCAATTCTAATTAAGTTTTTTAAATAATTTTGGTGGGTTTGTTTTTGTCTGCAGGATTTTCGGTTTTAGTGAAAAATGGATTTAGCACCGAGCACTTCGTCACAACTTTCCCAGGTAAATGTAAATATTCGTAATACTGGTAATCTCGTAAATTTTTTAGTCAAACAGCAGAATTTTTCAAGTCATTCATATGAAGATAAATTATATATAGTTAAAGTAGTAAAACGACCTATTCCAGATTTAAGTAAACATCTTGTTTCTATCGGTGGCGTCGGAAAACCAAATCGGGGATTTCAAAATGCATGGTACGAAAAGTTTGACTGGCTTACGGGTAGTATAACATTAAATAAATTGTTTTGTTGGCCATGCATTTTATTTGCCACAGCTAATACTAGCGACAAAGTTTGGTTCAAAAATGGTTATACTGATTTGAAAAATTTGTCTCGGAGTCTATTGTTACACAATAAAAGTTCTCAACATATTACATCGAATTGCAAGCTTACTCTTATGAGAAAACAAAAGCAAAATATCGCTATAGCACTAGACAATTCGCGTAAAATAGATATTGAAAATTTCAATGCTAGGGTTAAAGAAAATCGGCAAATTTTAAAAAGCCCTATAGATATTACGTCACACCTCTGTATGCAAGAGTTACCGTTTAGGGGGCATGATGAATCTAATGAATCTTTAAATTGCGGGAATTTCAAAGAGCTAGTTGTTCTTGTTAGTAAATTTGACACTAATTTAAAAACATTTTTAGAACATGATAATGACTCTAGATCAGTTTTTTCTGGGACATCTAAAACCATACAGAATGAATTAATCGATTCAATTGCTTTTGTTATAAATAAAAAAATTGAGGAAGAAATTTCAAAATCATTATTCTTTTCCTGGCAGGTGGATGAGACTACTGATATAAGCTGCCATTCACAACTATCCGTTATTTTTCGTTACGTAATAAACAATAAACCAGTCGAACGATTCATAGGATTTTACGATGTAAGTTCCGGGCGTTCTGCTCAAGATTTATTTGAATTTTTATCTACCAAATTTGATCGTGAAGAAGATGGCACTAGATTAGCAGTCGCCATTTATAACACTTACTAACAAATCTCCCAGATAAAAAATACCTACTAACCCCCAAAAAAATATAAAAATCCCAAAAAAATTAATAAAAAATATATAAATTCAAAAAAAAATATAAAATAATAAAAAATTCACAAAAAAATTATAAAAATACAAAAAGGCCACGGTAGAGGCCACCTAGATCCTTGAGGCTACAACTTGGCCGCTAACCAAGGTGCAGGTTCGAGGATTACAGCTCCCTCGTTTTTCGTTCGCTTTTATCTCACGATATGAGATTTTATGATAAACGGGAGTAAGTCGCTTAACGACACCTTGGGTATGATTTAAGTTACATTTATGAGCACCCTATTACACATGGTGCTCATAAATACAGCTCAATCGCGGACTTTTTCAAAAAGCAGTCAGCCCTTATGTTGCACCTTCAGTGCACATAAGGGAGGGTGGAGGAGGGCTTAGGAGAGCTTTGAGGTGAGGATGACTTTTGTTAATCCGCGCGCGTATCGTCAGAAGTCCTTCTCACGCCAAGTCATTGTTTGCTGGCGCGAGCAATGCCTCCTTAGCCGGGTATGACTGGAGCAAAGAGAAGCTAACCATAATAATAATAAATTTCCTCACCGTGTAGTGTGCCTCAAGTGTAGTGTGCCTCACCAGCTTGTACTATCACGAGCCGCCCCTGCTCAAGAGATCTATAAAACTGGATCACCCGATATTTAAATATATATATATATATATATATATATATATATATATATATATATATATATATATATATATATATATACATGGCACCAAATAAGAAAAAAGTGTAAATAAAAAAATTATTGTAATAATTGTAATATATATTGGAAGTGAATTGAAAAAAAAATATTTTATTATTCAAACATAAATAAACAAAGTTAGGTTAAAATTGAGGTGTGAGGTTGTCCGATATTGATTACTCGATTACCGCAAGGCCGATATAATCAACAAAAAAAGAAGATGTATTTGGTGACTTTTGTAGTAACTTTCTTAGGTGTGTATCTGTCTTTTTGGTTTATTCCTCCTGGTTAAAAAACAGAGTAGGTATAGTAAATTGTATATTACCTACTATTTGGATGCTAAGTAAATGCATCATAACAGATACTGAGACGTAATGACTAGCACGTAATAACAAAAATTACGCTTCAGTTTTATAAAAATGTGTAATATCACATAAGCCTCGTAAGTCAGTTGGTCGAGTTACCATGGAAACGAATAAACAGACGTTATTAAAAATTATTAATCTGTCAGTGTAAATATAGTGGTAATTTAATTTTTATTTTTATAAACGAAAATAATGGTAGAAAAAGTATAGTACACAACTTGAGTTGTAAGCTTATTACATGCTTGTAAAATTACTGCGCTCGCCGCTACACGGCTCGCGCGCAACTTTTGTACTCGCATGTAATAAGCTTCTTACAACTCTCGTTATGTAATATACTATTTTCTACTCTCTTACTAGTAAATTGTATATTACCTACTATTTGGATGCTAAGTAAATGCATCATAACAGATACTGACACGTAATGACTAGCACGTAATAAAAAAAATTACGCTTCAGTTTTATAAAAATGTGTAATATCATATAAGCCTCGTAAGTCAGTTGGTCGACTTACCATGGAAACGAATTAACAGACGTTATTTTGACAGATTAAAAATTATTAATCTGTTAGTGTAAATATAGTGGTAATTTAATTTTTATTTTTATAAACGATAATAATCGTAGAAAAAGTATAGTACACAACTTGAGTTGTAAGCTTATTACATGCTTGTAAAATTACTGCGCTCGCCGCTACGCGTCTCGCGCGCAACTTTTTTACTCGCATATAATAAGCTTCTTACAACTCTCGTTATGTAATATACTATAAACATTTATTTAAATACAGTAAGTTCGTGTCCCAATCTACAACCGACAATGTCTCAAGAGTAAACCACAGGTTGAACTCTGGGACTAATAACACTGTACACTTATATGGTAAGTACTCATTTACTCGATGGTTATAAAAGATATTTTTATTATCTGATTAGTACCTAAATATTACTTCTTTTACCAGGATCAAATATATTTCAGTTTCAAATGTAATAAATAAAAAAAAATTCTAGTAAATTTTGTCCTGAAGTACATGCCTGTGCCCTACGTCACTGAGATTTTTCAAGTTAGAAATCATTTTTGAATTCTTCGTTTAATTTGTGACAATTTTTTTTTTCCTTTTTTTTCATATGAGGTTACGTTTTTGTGCAAAAAAAAATAAAAAATCTTAACACGTATTTTTCATGGCTTTAATACATTCTGAAGAACTATCAAATATAATAACACTAAACGCGAACAATAACAGAAAGTACCACTAATAAAATTTTCCAAATGTATATATTTTCCAATAATAATGCATAACAAGAATATTCTCAGAAATGCTACTGTAAAATATCTTGGTACATCTTGAAAAAAGGCTAACATGGAGGTCACACATCTGGATGAAGAGGAAGCAATTAGGAATAAAATTCAAAAAACATTACTGGTTTAAATCCAAGGTCCTTCGTGCCATCACTGAGGGCCCGTGGTTCATTCCGAATACAGGGACAGGGGCTTGAAGATCGAAACATTGGAGCAAATGATTGTTAAAAGTAGTGATAAATATTTTAAACGACTGGAAAAACACCCCAAAGAGTTAGCAGTAAATTTATTGGACAACTCAACACAACTAAATACATTGAACATTATAGCTCCTTTTGATTTACCATTTAGAAAATAGGTGACTTAATTTAGTTTAGTTATTAGTAATAAACTTACTTACTTAATAGTCATTGGACTAAAACGCACACACACAATTTGTACAAACCCCAGCTCCGAGTAACATGTGTACTAAAATGGATCAGTGGGACCCACATGTCCGAAGCACACCCTTTAATGGAGCGGTACCTATCTGACCCCAAGCTATAACCAACCAATTTGCTTACATTTTATGTTCTTTCAACAAAAATGCTTATGTCCAGTTACACCAACAAATTAACGATTGATTTTTAATTTGGATTGCCCGGAATCCTATGAATATCATGAACTCGAAAGAATGTCAAACGCAGAAGTTACTAGAAGAATAGGAAATGAAGCTGAAATTACTTAAGTTATATTATGAGAGGGCAAAGATACTCATTATTGCAGCTTATTACGCAAGGCAACTCGAGAAAAGCGAAAGATGGGAAGACGAAGTATTTAAAAACTAAAAAAAAATTAGGAATTAAAAACTTAAGTGGATGGTTTGAATGTAGTAGTGCAGAACTATTTAGAGCTCCAATCAACAGGGTCTGCATAGCCATGATAATTTCCAACCTTCGATAGAAGATGGAACTTAAGAAGAATCACTCACTGTTGATATGCAAGCAGTAAAACTTGCTTCTTATTTGCTATGTATATTCTGCTATGTATTACAAGTAAAAGTTATGTTTCTTATACTGTGTTTAATTTGGATACAACAAATCTACACTGCTTTCTATGAAATGAGATCCACGGTTCATTAAAAGCTGCAAACATAACTTCGAGTTTTTTTGGAAAACTCAATTGCGAAGTGTCCCTCCTTAGAAGAAATAGTTATATATGTTGATGGTTGCAGCTACCAAAATCGTAATGTTGTTTAGTCGAATGCCTTGTTAAAATTAGCCATTGAAAAAAAGATTAATATAATTTAAAATTTTTTACGAGAGAAGGGATATATACAGATGGAAGTAGATAGTGCACATTGCCTTATAGAGCGTCATTTAAAGAACAATGATATTTGTCTCAATTATATTCGAATTCGAATTTGTAAAGTATTTTCATTATAATGACTTCTGCAATTTTACAAAATTTAAGTATTACAGCAATATCAAACCAGGATATAATGCTGGTGACCCTACTGTATTAGACATTCGATGTATGAAGTAGGATAATAGTGGCCGAATTAGGTATAGATTAAACTTCTCCGACGAATGGCAGGATTTGACAAAAATGGCCAATCTGGAGTAGATGCAGAGCACAACACCTAAACATACTGAAAGATTAAAAATAAAGCAACAGAAATGAAATACCAAAAATTTAATTTAAATTGAATTTAAAGAAGTTTAAAAATAGCAATGGATTCCGAATTCTGGGAATAATATGATAATATAGCTCATTGGTATTTATGTTCTTATTACTTTTTTATTACATAAAATTCCCTTAGTCCAACCATTTTTCTTTGGTTAATAAACTTATTTTGGTAAATTTATTATTATTTCAGATGAGCAAAAGCCCTTATTAAAACGGTCTCCACACTTTCGCTACCTTCAAAACCTAGTATGATATCAAAGGAAGACATTTTGTAAAAATCACTTAAATGTCTTATAAAAATAGGTCAGAAATTACCGTTTTTACTTCTTCTTCTTCATGTGCCTTGTCCGTTCCGAACGTTGGCAATCAACATGGCTATTCTGACTTTGTTTACGGCA
This sequence comes from Diabrotica balteata, assembly GCA_918026665.1. Classification (NCBI taxonomy): domain Eukaryota; kingdom Metazoa; phylum Arthropoda; class Insecta; order Coleoptera; family Chrysomelidae; genus Diabrotica; species Diabrotica balteata. Next base: position 131,577,100 of record OU898277.1, read on the forward strand.
GATCTGAATAGTTCAGCAGATAACAATCCGAACTATTGCCGCAAGTTTTGGAGCCACGAGTGTCTTCTCCTCCCTGGACCCCTTCTGCTGTCTATTTTCCCTTGAACGATCAGCTGTAGTACTCTATATTTATTATGTCTCATAACGTGACCCAAGTATTCAACTTTCTTTTCTGTATACTTATTCCTACCTCTCTCTCTTTACCTTTACGGCGTAGTACCTCTTCGTTTGTCAGGTGCTCAGTCCAGGATATACGTAATATACGTCGGTAAGCCCACATTTCAAAGGCCTCTCTTTTTTCATCAATGTTGCGGTCATTGTCCACGCCACGTTTACTAATCAGTATCAATACATAAGTCCTTTACAATAATAATGCTGTGTTAAACTATTTTTTACCTCTGCCGTAAAGTTTACTTACAGCCTCATAAGAGGTTTTGCGGAATCACCGATGTTATTATAATTTTTGAATACATATGTGCATTATATTATTTTAATAGAATTTCTTAAAACTGTTTTCTTGTTATTATTAAAAATGCCTGAATGCTACCATCAATATTGTCCGTATTTAATAGGTGACGTTACTGTTCGATTCTATCAGAAAAATAAAACAAAGACATAATATAAGTAGTAAAAGTTCTCTGTATGTTGTCCTTTTTAATATTACGTGTGATAAGTCCTTCCTATAACTTTCCGAAAGTTTTTTTCTTACTTTATCCCGTCCTCATTTCCCAGTACGTATTTTATAGATTTTTATTTCGAAGTAAAGGAATTGATATACTATAGTCCGTAGTCTGAAACAGGATAGGTTCCTAGAATTAATGAATTTATTATCCGGTAAGTTTTTATTAGCGAAGTGAACTTAGGAACAGTAAGTGAACAGCAGATAATAAAATTTTCTGTAAAATAATAAAATACAATTAACCTATTGAATATGACACAATAAATCAATAATTTAAAATACTTAAAATTATGCAAGTTTGTAACAGTTTCCAACTTTAAATCAACTGTTCAATGTTTAAGAAAATGTCTGTATTCATTATTATAAATTATTCTTATATAACACCATTTATTAAAAATATAATTTTAGATAATTTGTCAAGACTCTAAGCTGTCTTCAGCTAACTGACGGTTGGCGCAATAATCGCTATTTGTAGGCTTCGTATGCACCATAGACTCATCGGTTAATTTGAATCATTATTAGATAATCCAGAAATTTGTATTCTGCAGTATGGTTTTGTACCTCGTAATGCAAAATTCCGCATCTTGTTTATTTTGGGGATAGTTGTGTGGTGTTCTACTAAGCACCAATCTGGAACGGGTCTATTTTTCCCAAGTTTCTTCGACGAATCACCTACGGCAAGGTTGGTCAGACTTGTAGTGTCTAGACTTGTCAGAAAAAATTTAAAAGACAAGCGATCGAAATAACCCCACATTTATAAAGGCAATTACGAAAGAGGTTCTTATATAACCTAACTAGTTCGTTTATAGCAAATCAAATATACAATCGAATGAAGCCTCAATGTCGGACCATCAACAACATATGGTTCCAAATATCCAGTCCCAAAATAGACCGTTTGGGACACTTAGGTTAAACACAGACAGGGCGGTTTGCGCCGCGTCTGCGCCTCGTCGGCTGCCGCGCGGCTTCAAACACATTAGGCCGTTTAACAGTGGCAGTAATTTTGCCGTTGTATTCGGTGTTGTCAAATTTAGTCGAGTTTTTTCACACAAATTGGACGTAGAATTGTATAATGATGTCTCTAGAATTATCTAGTGAAAGTGACGACGATTTGTTTTTCCTAATAAGTGCAAGTTTACTTCATATTAAATCAAAGAAGAAGAAGAAACGCAGGTATTGGATACATCCTACAGTAATTGAGTTAAAAATTAAGGAACATTTTACACGTTAGTTAACGAAATTAAAGATGGCCCAGAAAACCATCTTCCGAAATAAAACTGTGGGTAACCTCTTCCCAAGTATGTTTTTTTCCTTTATTTTATTCGAATAATTATCCGAGCGTATATCCGAAATTGCTGGCCGTGTTTGAATTTTGGTAATTAATTTATCGATGTCTATAGCTTCCATAATATATTTTTGGCCACCACTCACAAAAGTAATCAAATAAAACCGTTGCAAAACAGTCACACGTCTGTGTTGAAGCACGAGATATCTATTACTGATGTGCCGCCAGAAGTCATAAAACCGCCGACGGCAAATGATACTCAGCATAGACAGCGCGGCGGCCGACGCGGCGAGCTGACAAACGGCGGGTTGCACAACGTAAGTACCATAGGCGAGAGACCGCTTTAAAAGCCGACGCGGCGCACGCCGCCCTGTCTGTGTTGAACATTATAAAGAGTGTCTCGAAAGCGAAATGGAGGAACTCGATACGTCTTTCGACACAGAGGAAACTCTGTGTTCCCTGGTGGAACAAAGAGTTGGCTAAAATTGGGAACCAAGTAAGACAACTCTCCAATAGGGCAAAATGTACAAGAGCTTACAGAAGTGCCCATACTGAGTATAACAAATAAATCAGAAAATCAAAGAGGGACTATTGGAGGAAACTGTTCAAAGTAATAACAGAATTAGACCCTACACAACGACTTCACGGTTCAAAAGATCACACAAATAAAATCAGACTGATTAAAAATCTGAATGGAGACTATACCGAAAACTCTTCGAGAGTTAACGACTCATGACCTCCTCACTAAGTTGAATAAGTTGATTTTACAACCCAAGGTTATGCAGATGAGCTAGTTACAATTAGAAGCAAGCATGACCAGACTATACTAGGCTTATGCAAATTGCTCTTAACGAAATTAAAAGTCGGTGCTCGAAGGAGACCTTAAATATCAACCCCAGCAAAATGACTGTGATATCAATTATGAATGACATCACATTACCTCACCTGGAATAGTCATATTGAAAAATTCTTATCCAGAGGCTTGGTAGCATGTGAAACCTGCCGCAAGACATATGGAAAAGCTTGACGCCTAAAACCGAAAATGACTAACAAAACGATTATTAGACCCATAGTCACATAGGTACGCATCACTCGTATGATGGCCAAACATACAACAAACAATAGCTAATGCAAAGCTGCAGAAAGTGAAGCGGCTAGCTTTTCTGAGAATCACAGAGGCAATGTCAACATGCCCCACTGCAGCTCTCGAGGCGATGCTAAACCTTCCTTTCTTGCAATTCTGCATAAGGAGGGAGGCAGTAACCACCACCTTAAAACTACGACAGATACAAATAAAAACCTAAAAATGCGTGAAAAAATTGAACCAAAGAATTGGAAGAAGTTTCACTCATATGATCATATGGATGGATCTAAGATAGGTGAAAGTGCAGGAGTGGGATTTACGGGGCCCAATTTCAGACTATTCAAATTTCTTGAAAACGCTTCAACTATCTGTCACGCAGAAATACATGCTATATACATTAGTGCCCAAGAATGTCTCAACCGAGATACTCGTACATTCTATCAGACAGCCAAGCTGTCTTAAACGCCCTAATAATTTACTTGTGAGTCAGTTTGTCAGTCCGTTTGGGACTGTAAACAATCTCTCGAGAAGCCGGCGGAACGCAACAAAGTAACTTTGATGTGTGTGTCAAGTCACAAGGGAATTGCATAAAATGAGGAAGCTGACAACCACGCGAGGAAAGGGCTAATAACCCATTCCAGTGTCCATAACCCTTCTGTGGATTATCGAAACGCCACATCAGAGAGCAACTCGGTACCTGGGAACTCAATCAACTAAGATTAAATTGATTTAACACACCAGTACAAAGTCAAGCAAAAAGGCTTATAAAAGTGTCGCCTACTGCCTTCTCGAAATGAGTAAAAAAGATATCAACATAGCCACTGGCTCTCACTGGTCACTGCCCTCTGATATGGACAAGTCAGATAGTGTATTATGTGACAACGAAAAAGAAACGACAGAACATATACTATGCAACTTGTTAGCACTGTTCTGCAAATGGCTAAAATTCCTAGAGGTCAGTCTAGCACCCTCTGACATAGGAATCAAGTCACCTAGGAAGCTAATCAACTTTAACAAAAGTATTTGAGTAAATTGTCCATTTATTCTGAATGACGTGGATATTTGAAAACAAAGTTTTCAGTGTTTTATTGTTACATATTCTGACTTCCATATTATTACATATTATCATACATTCAGAGATGTATTACATATTTAAGTCTTACTCTGTCAAATATCTTCTTCAAATCGATCAAACATAGGAATGAGGGTCTATTTTATTGGATCTGTATACGATCTTCCCGCACGGAAACCTTGTAGATGTATATCTGAAATTATAGGTAATACTTCATTTTGCACAAAAATATTCTCCATACTGAAAGCGTTTGATATTTCAGTAGCACATTTTTTAACAGCTTTACAAGAAAAAGGATAAGCCATGAAAGTTACGTTATTCGTCTGTTTGTCTAAAACAGAGAAGCGTTTTTTAAACTCATTTCCAATGTTTCTTATCTGTGTCTCGTAGTAATCATAATTTTAGTGAGAATTTGCTAAATCACGGAGCCATTTTTTATGTTTAAGTATCTCAGTATCGTCGCCCTTTTCATGTAGAAAAGAAAATATTTCAGGTAACAGTTCGTGAAACCTTCCTAAAGATTGTCCGCGGCTCAATCATCTAACATCTCTATGAAGAAGTAAAACAGTTTGGTCAGCAGAATCGCTAGCTTTCAACTGCATTTTAAAGAGGCGTCATTACAAGCTCCGCGCACAAATTTAATTCACGATCTTTGTGGCAATATCTATCACATCATTCATAGTTATATTTTTGAACATTTGAACATTTTTGAAGTTGCTGATGAATGGTGTAAAGGTATAAAAAACGATAAAAACTCGTTGGCTTGACACAATATACCAAATTCATTTTTATTGCCAGTAATGGATGGTGCTCCATCTGTTATAAGACATACGAGTTTGTAACCGGTAGCTCGCATTGATTTACGAAATTTGGAAAAACTGTGTAAATATCTTCTCTGCGTGTTTTTTCTTTCAGAGGTATCACTGTTACTACTTCTTCTTTAATTGGAATTTAATCATCTGTATAAAATACATATCTGGGTAGTATCAGTGTAATATTGAAGTAGCATAAAAGATATATCTTGAAAATATTGAGATAAATAGTGGTCCAAAAATATTAAGAGTATCAAAAATATTCTATTATAATAAATAATTTTTTTAATAGAAAACACGAATTGGATGACAAACGTGTCTTGTTTCAAAATAGTTTGGCTACACTTCAAGTTTAACCTTCTAGATTCAGCAGTTTTATAAACATATTTAGCCTAATAATGCGTCGATTTGTAATATAATCCTTCTTCTTTTTCCTCTTTATAAGCAATTCTGCTTGTTCATTTTAGGATTAATACCTTTACGAAAGGTTGTCACTTCATCTTTTGCGCGGTCGTCCGTCACTTCCGCCGATTGGGTCTCTTCCATTCTGCTTATGTTACATGTTTTTATGTTCATTTTATTACATGTTCTTCTAATGTCTTTACTTATCTTGTAATAGAATCCTGATAAATAAAAACGTCATAAAAGGTAAACAGAGAGCAATCGGCGTCACTTAGGAATCATAATGTAGTTTAGTCCATCAGTACTTGGTAATTAAACAGATGTAACCTTAGTTGCGCGTAGTCAATGATATCACCGTGCGGATCCAAGTAAATCGCGCTACATCGTTAGTTAAGTATTATATAAATAATTAACTGTAAGTTGTAAATATAATGTCATCAATAAAGATATAAAAAAACGAGTTTTTCTGAATCTCCGTATCCCAAAGATGGGATCCTGAGATAGCGAGAACGGATAATAGGGCAGAATGCCTACTCCAGATTTAGTCGACCCACTGTTCCACCATTGTATTATGCGAAGAGCACTTGAAGGATGGGAAAAGGGCATCTCAATAAATGGTCATAAACTAAACAACGTACGTTTCGCAGATGACACAGCCCTTCTTGCAAATAGTCAAGCAGAGGTGATAGAACTTATAGGACTGATCGAAAACGAAAGTCAAATATTTGGTCTGCAATTAAACATATCAACGACAAAGATCATGATAGTGGATAGACTACACAACAATCATCCACACATAACCACAATTGACTGGTTTGAGGTTGTGAGCTCATACTTATATCTGGGATCATTAATCACAAACACAGGGTCATTACAAGAAGAGATTAAACGTAGATGTGATCTAGCAAAAGATGCCACAGCAAAAATGACCAAAATATGGAAGAACTGTCAAATTTCAAGAGCGATAAAGATGAGGTTGATCAACTGCTTAATATTCCCAATACTGACCTACGGATGTACTGACCTTGGACTCTGAGACAATCGGAGAGAAGAAAGATAGACGCCACTGAAATGTTCTGTTGGAGACGAATGTTACGAATTCTTTGGACCGACCGTAGAACAAATAATTCAATTTTAAGAGAGCTAAAAGTTAGCCAACGACTCTCTAGTAAAGTCCATCTCCAACAATTAGAATATTTTGGGCATGTTATGAGAGCAAACACAGAAAACATGGAAAGACTCATAATACAAGAAAAGGTAGAAGGCCGAAGATCACGAGGAAGATCCCCAACAAGATGGATAGACAAATTACAGGAATATGTCAAAGACCTATTCATGAATTAAAAGAAATGACCAGAGACAGAGATCTCTGGAGACGGACAATACACGACATCACGTCGACCACTACACTCCCCCTGCGGGGTCAGGATTGAAGAGAGAGTTCCACCATATCAGTAATATTGGTGGACTGATCAAACTGCAAAGAAAAAATAAATTTTATAATATCACTTTTCAGTTGGCATTTCAAATCTTTGATCATAATCTCCATTCGTCTGGTAAAAGTTCGATGGAATAAACGGACCTCTTTGATAGCTGATATAATCTGTGCTTTATTTTTGAAATCACCAAATAATATATAAAATCTCCCTATATATAAATCTCCCTTTAAACTACTTTTCAAATCTTAAAATTTTTGTCTTCTTAACTCACTCTTCTAAATTCTAAGTGTTTGGGCAGTACCTCTGAAGATCGAAAAATGAGGCAAACTCACTTATCACTAAACATTACAAACAAAAATTCATTCTCCTAAATCACTATTAAAATGAAACATTTTACTTTTTTTCACCGCACTCATTTTGCGTTTTAAATATTGCTACTTTTGCATAGAAGTTCTACTTATCGTAACTGAATTAATCGTAAACTTTTAATTTTTTCGCGATCGACATTAGAAGCTGTCGCAATCGATCGTTTCTGTACGGCAAACCAACGGTCAAAAAGATTCTGTATAACTCTATATACTCTATAACAGAATGTTTAACAATGAATAATGTTTGTACTATTGTAATTTGTGCTCTTTCTCAAAAGAACATCGAAGGTGATTTGAATAAGAAATTCTCTTTTTATATACAAAAGAAGTATTCGCAAGTATTCAGCCGAAAAATATTCAGACCGAACCTGTAACATACAAAACAAACTTTTTAAAGGTAAATCCCTTGCGCAAAATGAAACGTTTATTTATTATTCGGTGGCAGTGTCGAGTCAATGGCCTTTTGTATTTTAAGGTGCACAGGAAATAAATATAAGAAACTAAACTCTTGGAAAATGTGTTCACTATGCATCACGCGATTAAATGCAATTTCAAATGAAATGTATAAAAACCGAAAAGAGTTTAATTATTCGATATTTACATTTTTAAATAAAGCACATTTACTTTTAAATTTTTCTTCTTTATAGCTTCTACTCAAAATGCTAACTAAAATCTAAAAAAGGTTAAGGCGACACAAAATATAGAAAAGTGAAACATCAGAAACAACAAAATAATTATAAAACTCAAAATATTAATTAAAAAAATTATATGTACAACAGTGAAAATTGTATGTCTTACTAAAGAAGCAGCAGTAATAAATAAGGAAAGGTATAAAATCAGCCCAATTTTGATTATTTTTTTTTAATCTTTTGATGATCAAATAATCTAATAGGAATCGATTTATGGGGATCTTGTGCTATGCTGATGGTGTGGTTTTTGTTTCAAAAATTAAAGCAACCAGATTTAACAGCAGAAAATTTAAATATGCTAATATCTGTATAAATAACTCAATTAGAGGGAATATCAAAGTTCCATCAGCAAGAAACTTGGCTAGCGAATATATAAAAATAGGTCACGAACTTAACTTTTCAGTACATACCTACAGCGTGTGATGATAGAGATATTGCAAAAATATTAAAGAAAAAAATAAATAAGGCAGTCAGCATATTAGGATACTTGAGCGATAAAATAAAGACGAACAAATGCATTAGCATATATATCATCATTAATCCATTATGGTGGACAGCCTTTATTTTGGTATGCCTCTTGAACTAATGTACCACGTCATGTATGGTTCATCAAACTTCTTCATATAGGTAATAAATTATAGAAAGTGAAACAGCTAGTTGGTCTCTCTGAGAATTACAAAAACAGAGCAGCTCTAGAGAATGTCGAGTCTCCTCCCTTTGCAATATTTCGTGAAATTCTAGATTCTGGATTATGGTTTAATGGGAAGCCTTGAACCAACCAAGATATATCACAGTAGTTAAATTCGATATTAGCATATCGTTTGAAATGGTTATATAAAATCAATATACAATATGCGCTATCTGACTTGCCTATTTAGATAGCTGATCATCTTTGTCAGAAGTTTTAGTATTTTAGAGGCTCTAAAACATCTTGTTAGGTTCAGATATTCAAAGGCTAGACACCCTAATAAAATGCATTATACTTTCACGGCCATCGCTCGTCTAACTCAGGGGTGCTCAAACTTGCACTGCTGGCGATCTACCTCAATATTTTTAGACTACTTACGATCGACTCTGAGAGACTGCAAGTGTGTGTGATACAGAGTTGTCGTACATACATGATACACCCTACCTACCTAGGTAGGGCGTACCGTAGCATATATAGATATTAGCTTTCTGCACAATATAGGTACATTATTTTAGTCAAGGTTTGGGTTAGGTTTAGTTAGGTTCTTCTCTACAATATCAATGAAAAAACTCATAGTTATTCAAAATTGCGAGTTTATTTGTTGTTACAAACCAAAAGAGTTACATATGGTGTTAAACTTAACTAAGGAGTGGCTTTGGATGTTGAAGTGTGGCACTGCATGTCCTCAGCATACTTTTCATAAGATGGTACGTAACCACTGAGTGCTAATCGCAAGCATGATGTCATATGATCGTCAGTTAGTCGATTGCGATATTTTGACTTAATTATCTTCATTTCAGAAAATGCAGACTCGCACAAGTAAGTTGACCCAAAAAATGCCGTCAGTTGAAGGGCGATTTGCCTTACATTCGGATATTTATCTTCAGATATAAAACGCCAGAAATTTGTATCAGATACTGTAGCTTTGAGATGTATATCTGATATAATCTGCACCAACTCATTTTCAACAGAACATGAGTTCATATTAAACTGACTTGCTATTTCAGTGGCTAATTCCTCAATGTTTTTACATGAAAAAGGATAACTCATAAATGATGCTATATTTTCCAATTTACTGCAATCATAAAAACGCATTTCGAATTGTCCCAAAATATTTGATAATTCAGCCTCATACGTATCATAATTCAACTGAGGAATCCTTGCTTTCAAAGACGGAAAATGTTTCAGATCCTTTCTTTTCAGTTGATCTATCATAAGTTGCAATTTACTTTTGAACCATTTTTCCTTTTTCAAAATCTGAGTGTCATCGCCTCTTTCGTCTAGAAAAACTGTTATTTCGGGCAATGAAACCTTTTTAGGAATTTTCCGCGACTCAACCACCTGACGTCCGTGTGAAGAATTAAATCAGTGTGTTCAGCTGACTCCCTATCTTCCAACTGCAACTGAAAGAGCCGCCGTTGCAAGCTACGTGCACGGATGGAATTCACAATTTTTGTTGCAATGCCCATAATTTCCTCCGTGTTTAAAACTTTTGAACACGAAACTTGTTGATGTATAATGCAATGGAATGAAAAAAATGAAGGGAATTCTTCATTAGCTCGACACAATGCCACAAAACCGTTTTTGTTTCCAGTCATTGCTGGTGCTCCATCGGTTGTAATGCACATTAATTTATATATTGGTAGCTCGTAGTTTTTTTACAAAATTTAAGAAAACGTCATATATATCTTCGCCACGAGTCTTTCCCCTTCAGAGGAATGATTGTCAAAAATTCTTCCTTAGCCAACATGTCATTGAATACCATCCGAATAAAAATACACAGCTGGGCAGTGTCTGTCATATCGATGGATATTTTAGTTTATCTGCGATGTCTTGACTCATGACTTCAATACGCCTTGTGACAGTCGGACGAGATAACTGAAGTTCTCTAATAGCAGACATGATTTCTGTTTTATTTTTAAAATCTCCAAATAAAGTCTCACCCGCTTCAATAAATGCTTCCTTCACCACCGATCCATCTTCAAATGGTTTCTTGTGTTTCGCCAAAATATGAGATATTTTAAATGACAAGATCGTAGCAGCTTTTTATTGTTTGGCTGGTCTTGTGAACATGGATTGTTCTTTTTTCAAACAAGATATCAAATCACTTACTTTTCGTTTTCTTAATTCACTCTGTGGCGGAAAATCCTTTTCATGGTTTTTGTGAACCGTTTTATGATGCCTCTCTAAGTTACCACGCTTAGGTATTGCAACTGACGTACGACAAATAACACAATTGCACTTATCCTTCACGATAGAAAAGAAAAATTCTTCCTCCCAATCCTTATTAAAATGATACGTTTTAGATTTCTTCACTGCACTCATTTTCCACTATTTAATAATGAACTTTGTATCGACGTAGGATCGCTATCAAGTTACAATTCAGAATAACTCCAATTCCTGCAGGCGCAACATTTATATCGGCGTGAACGAAAGTCTCGAATGTTCCGTCAAACGCGCCGCCCGAAACTAGACTGTACTGTCTCTCGTCTAGAAACAACACGGCTTTTCTTTGACAAGTGCCGCGCGTTCCTTTGATAAAGCCCACCTTTTGCCGCAAGCAGTGTTATTTTATTACGTAATACATTTTTGTAGTTGATAGAATATCATCCCAAATTTGATTAATAATTAAAATAAATATTGAATTAATAAAATAATTAGTTAATATATGTAAATATAAAATATGCTGTGTGGACAGTATTTTGTTGTCCCCACTTCTTTGAATTGCAATTATGCTTAGTCAAGCATTCTATGTATTTGTATAGTTCAGTATTAATAAAAACGTTTAACTCTGCTGACAGTAGTTTAGTTACCTACCTACTTATTAAAATTTTTTTTCTTCTCGAGAGCTACCCAAAAAGCACTCGCGATCGACCGTTTGAGCACCCCTGGTCTAACTTAATAAACTGTTTGTTCATTCTGTTACGCCGTTGTCTTCTGAGATTAGTTCACGACGTTTCGCCAACACTAGGGGTTGGCATCTTCTGGATTGATGCCAACCAGAAATCCAGAAGAGGCCAACCCCTAGTGTTGGCGAAACGTCGAGAACTAATCTCAGAAGACAACCACCCGTCCGAACAAAGAGTTTAACAAGTTAGACGATGGCCGTGAAAGCCTAACGCATTTTATCAGTCGCCCCTACGGGGAGGAGGTAACTACATTCTACAGAAGACTAGATTGTCTACGAAAGAAGAAAGCTCAACTTCTTGCGTCATTAGCTTTTCTATCACGATATCCAGACAACGTGGTACTACCGAATTTCTTACGAACAAATCGATCCATCAGAACAAGTCAAGCCAATAGAATATATACACGCATGGAAAAGCACTATTACGAGAACGACTATGAAACCAGACGAAATTTGGCGAAGGTTGACAAGGAGCTTCTAGATTTGTTTTACGTTTTGAGCAACAGGTTGAAATATGCAGATTGGAATAAAATTGAATCCATTTGTTACGGAAAAATGAAAAATGAACTAGGAAGCAACACTGAACGCCAGAAAAACAAATACGAAGGCTTAACCAAACATAAGGAGGTAGAATCAAAATAACACACAGAAAGGACAGTGGTCAACCTTTCAGATAAGGTTTTAACTCCAGCCGAAACATTATTACTAGCCAAAGGGGAAATTTTGCGATTGCACCCAAAGTTATACCCAAAGAATATATCATCGCTAATATCAAGTCTGCGATTCGCAACTTACCATTCGAAAAGGCTGAAGAAATAAGGACAGAATCAGCGAGAATTTTGCATAAAGCTAAGACACCGAAAAATAATTTGAGCCACCAAGAAATACGTGCCATAAAATCGTTAAACGCAGACAAAGATGTTGTAATTTTACCAACAGATAAGGGAAACGCCAACGTCGTCATGAAGACAACCGACTATAAAACAAAAATACAAAATCTTCTAGATTCTGCGGTATATAAAAAACTTAAAAAAGATCCCAAAGTAGTCACCCTACGGAAAATCACTAGACTTATAAAATCTTCATCCATACCAGAGGATATAAAGCCAAGAATAGGCAAGAGCGAAGCAGTCCCACCACGCTTGTATAGCTTACCAAAAATACACAAAGATGATGTACCTCTACGCCCTATTGTGAGCTCCATAGGATCTCCGTCTTACAGCCTTGCTAAACACCTGGCCGATATTTTACAACCTCATCGAGGCGAACAAAGAAATAACTTTAGAGGAATCTGACATTCTTGTTAGCTTTAATGTTGTCTCCCTTTTTACAAGAGTTTCCCTAGAAGACGTTCTGAACTTAATTGAGGGACTAGTTTCCAAGGATATGGTGGAATTATACCGTATTTGCCCACTACCACATACTTTTCATGGGAAGGCCAGATTTATGAACAGATAGATGGAGTAGCAATGGGAAGCCCACTAAGTCCTTTTTTAGCCAACCTTTTAATGGAGCATCTAGAGAAAAGGGTAATGGACTCAGCATACCAGCCAAGAGTCTGGTTTAGATACGTCGATAACACTTTTGTGAATTGGGGTCACGGAGTAAAAAAAACGATTTCCTGTCCTATATAAACACACTACATCCAAATATTCAATTTACGATGGAAACAGAGAAAGATCAACAACTAGCGTTCCTAGATGTATTAGTAAATCAAAAGGAAGGATACTTAGGACATAAAATGTATCGACAATCTACATACACAGCCAGATACCTAAACAGGAACTCAAATCATCATCCAGGCCAAAAACAAGGTATCATCAAAACTCTGGCGGAGAGGGCGAAGTGAATTTGTGAACCACAGCATCTGCAAAGTGAACTTCTTCATATTAAAAAAGCGCTCACCTCTAATGGTTATACCAGAAGAAAAATACATAAAGCAATGAACAACGTCTCTAGAGAAAAGGACGAAGAAACAGAATGTATAGGCAAAGCGTTCTTGTCCTATATATCGGGGGTAACGGACAGAATTGGGCGAATACTTAAAAAATCCAATGTAAAGACCATTTTCCAGCCTACGAAGAAAATCAAGGACTATTTAAGATCGGTGAAGGACAAACGCGACCCATTAGCAACGGCCGGAGTATACCGAATACCATGCATATGTGGAATGGTATATATGTAAGATTTACTTTCCACTATACAAAACTTTGAATTGAACTCTATATTATTTTATAATCAATAATTTCCAAAAAACTACTATTTAAAACATAATTTTTAAATCAACAACTAATTTGTAAAACTTCTTACCTGGAAGATTGTGTACACTATCAATCAACTTTTTAGTGACATCTAACTGTTTTACTTTTTCTAAGGCGGCTTGTTCCATTTTTGGAAACCTCTGATGAGGATTCAATGCTGTTCCTGTACACCTACTTAACAAATTTCCAAGAGTGTCAGCTAATTCTGAATTAAGGATCCTTAAAACCTTTGTATCGCTGTAATCTATAACAGATAATAATAATTTAAAATAATTCTTCACAATTAGAACATATGTTTTATAGTCCTAACAAAGGCTTTCGATCGCATCCAAGTCGAAGACGTCCTACGCCTACTATATAAAAGAAACATACCAATCAATATTATACAAACTATCAAAAACATCATTATAGTTTATTCGTCTTCCGGGTTTGGACCGTGTCATTTATGAGTGACCCAAAAGTGGGTTCATCTCGACGTTTCGCTACAATTGTATGTAGCTTCTTCAAGAGAACAAAGAAAAAGAAATCAAAAGACAGGAAGATGGGTAGTTAGCAACGGTAACTCAGTTACTCAACGCAACCAGAGGCGAATACTAACTACCAAGATGGGCATTTGGTCACAGTAACTCAACTACTTAACGCAGCCAGAGGTGAAAACCAAATGCCAGGACAGGGATTCACGTCCAACAGCTCAGAACACTAACGCGTCGAGAGGCGGGGAGTGAATCCGACGATTACTCCGCTACCGCTCTATTTATAGTCGCGGTGACCTGTCGTGTCGGGACGTATCGGCACACTCCGTGGCGCGAACGTCAAGAAGCGCGCGCTGGCCAATCATGTGGCTGCATCGTGGTAGCGGGACCGGACGCGGCTCTAGACTGAGACTCCAGATGGGAGACAAGTAGTATCCTTTCTCTCGATTGATATTATGTGGATTTTTTCGGATCTCTAGAGATTCGCGGATTTTCCTGGAATAAAAGAAGGGGCTCTTAGAAATAATATGGGTTTTTTCGAACAATATGGAATGACCTGTTTCTTGGCAGTGTTCTGCAACTGCAGAATGGGAGAAAAGACCTGATCGAATGCATCTTTGATGCTCTTGAATCCGAGTTTGGACGGAACGACCAGTTTAGCCAATATACACATGTCCACATGAACAAGGAATAGAATAGACACCACAGGAAGATAGGGGCGGTAATGGGTCCTTAGGAGAGGGTAGATATTGTGAGATTTTCTTGGGTGGTCGAAAAGTAGTCCTGATACCTTCTTTGCGAAGAATTTTGCCAATCCTATCAGTGACACTTCGAATATACGGAAGAAAAGCCACAGGAGTATTACCCGAAGATTCTGAATTTGTCGTCCTAGGGTGTAAAGGGGGATGTAGATGTCGGTGTGTAATATTTTGAATTGTGGACTTGGAGTAACCGTTGGCGACAAGGGTTTTTTGCAGATGGATAAGTTCTTCTCTAAGGTTGTCAGGTTCAGAAATCGAAATGGCCCGATGGATGAGAGAGTTGATCACAGAATTCTTTTGGGCGGGATGGTGGTGTGATGAAGCATGTAGGTAACGATTCGTGTGAGTCTTTTTTCTATAAACAGAGTGACCCAATCGGCCATTGGGCTTGGAGGTGACTAACACATCGAGAAAGGGAAGGGACCGATTATTTTCTACTTCCATTGTGAATTTTATACTCGGATGTTGTGAGTTAAGATGATCTAGGAAGGGAGAAAGGGTATGTTGACCATGGAACCAGATGATAAATGTATCATCAACGTAGCGGAACCAGACTTTTGGTTTTAAGGGTAAGATTCTAGGGCTAAAGACTCAAAGGCTTCCATGAAAATGTCAGCAATGACAGGGGAAAGGGGAGAACCCATTGGTGTTCCAGATATTTGTTTGTAGAAATTGCCTCTAAAAGAAAAATATGTTGAAAGGAGGCATTTTTCCGCAAGATCTGCCAAAACCAAAGACTTGTTATCATTGGTCAAGTGATCTCGCAGAACAACTAGAGAGTCATGTATGGGGATATTGGTAAATAGGGATGATACATCGAAACTGACAAGAATGTCTTGGGGATCGACCGTGAGGGAGGAGATTAAGGTGATGAAATGTGTGGAATTTCGGACATAAGAAGAGGTACGACCAGTATAGGTCTTAAACTGATTCGACAAGTACTTTGCGAGTTTGTAGGTAGGAGAGTTAATCGTAGTCACAATGGGACGAAGAGGTACGTTGTCTTTATGGATTTTGGGAAGACCGTAAATTCTGGGCAGATGGAGTTTTTCGGAACTATGGACTTCTTAACATCATCGGAAAGATCGGATTGTTTGATGGCATGGGAAATTTCGCGTTCGACTCTAGGAGTGGGGTCTCGAGAAATTGTATTATAACAGGATGTATCCCTAAGTAAGGCGTTTACTTTCTCTATGTAGGAAGGAGTATCCAGGATGACTGTGGCATTACCTTTGTCTGCAGGAAGGATTATTATCTCAGAAAGAGAACGGAGATTTTTGAGAGCTATGAATTCCTCACGAGATATATTGGAAGTAGGGATTTTGGCTGTATCAAGACATTTAGCGACGTCAAAGCGGATACGGTCGGCTGGAATTTTGGGAATTGTGCGGAGTGCCGCTTCCACATTTGAAACTATTTCTTCGGTAGGAATTCTGGAAGGAG
Source organism: Diabrotica balteata (assembly GCA_918026665.1). Taxonomy (NCBI): domain Eukaryota; kingdom Metazoa; phylum Arthropoda; class Insecta; order Coleoptera; family Chrysomelidae; genus Diabrotica; species Diabrotica balteata. The sequence continues at coordinate 131,593,464 of OU898277.1, forward strand.
TGATAGCAAAATTAAGACCTTTAGATAGAAGACTGCTTTCTGCACTTGTTAATTGGTGAGAAGAAAGATTAAAGACGGTGTTAGTAAGAGGTGAATGAGAAGTAGAAGTGGTGGAATGTGATTTTTTCTTAGATACAAGGGATTGGAATTTCTTTTTGTGAGTTTCGTTGCTTAGAAGAAGGATTTTATCGGCTTGATGATAGGAAATGCGGTCTAAAAGTGACCAATCATCGACACTAAGAACTTGAGTGATAAGCGACTCGTTAAGCCCAATTTTCTTTAATATAATAATGGACGAAATCATACAAGCAGTACATAAAGGTCATGGTTACAGAATGGGGAACAAAGAAATTCAAATATTATGTAATGATGTTGTACAAGAAGTACGACAACAAAGCTTAGAAGCAAGGAAAACAACGGGATCTCTTAATGACATAATCTGGAAGAACAAATATCTAAGAAAATACACAAAAACATGCAATATAGAAGACATAAATGGATGCGTGATAAAACGGAAACAGGAGTGTAACGAACACATTAGTAGAATGGTAGAGGATAAGAATAGTATGAATAGCCGAGATAAGTCACCAAATTGACGAAGAAGTATTGACAGACCAAGAAAAAGGTGGTGGGATAATTTAAACAATTTAGGAGTAAAGTAAAATGCTATTGTAAACATATTTGTTCTCACTTAAAAAGTTTTTTATTATTAATGTCTTATTATTATAAGCTATTTTTAAAGGTAATATATACACACATGTATTATTTGCAAGATGTAATTACAGATTTAATTATATCTAATAAACGTAATATTGATTATTATTAAATTTATTAAAAAAAAGAAAAACCATTGGAAGATTCGAACCCCGATTATTCAGGTCCAAAAGCAGAAACCATGCAATTACGAGTAAAAAAAGATACAAAGACTGCTTTGTATAATTTTTCTCTATCGCACTGGGGGAATGGGTCTATATTGCAGCGCTTCAGTCTAGGTATTATATGTCTATGGTTCTAACTAGATATCCATATGGAACATATTTTTTGTTTGAAAAGAAACCAGCGCGCATTTTGCATTTCCATTTAAAGACTTAAGACGTTTGAAGAATCGTTCATTATTTAAAAAAGATACTTTTCGAGTATTTTTTATATTTTCCATAAATCAATATCATATAAACTTAAAAATAAATAGAATAATAACAACAATAAAATAACAATATAACAACAAAAATTAATCAATTTTTATTTATAATTAACTGAAACTTTGAAATTGAATATAAACAACAAAAAGTTGCCATTTTTATTATACTAAAATCTGTCATTAATGTTTGTAACAAATGTCATTGCGGTTTCTGAAATACTCGTAAAAAAGTTTTAAAGTTTTTCGTCACAGCAGCGGTAGCAGCGGAAGTTTTAAAGAATATTAGAAATCATGTTTTATATTTTTGGTATTAACACTTAAAAACTTTTTAGTATCGTAAATACCTCGCTATATTTAAAATAAAAATTGATTAAGATACACGGATGTAATTTGAAAAAAAAATTTTGATTAGTTTCGAAAAGGCAGTAAAAGTAAATATAAATTTTTATAACGTCTTAAGAAGGGTATTCAAATGTCAATCAAAACAGTTTTTGATTAATTTACCCTTTTAAGTAAGTCCTATATTGCATGTAATCGATAACTTGGAATATCCAATATATAGTGAAAATTGCGAAAAATTTGTCAAAGTTATAAGGTGCATAACGGATATACTTACTTACTTACTTAATCAGTAGACCCATTTGTACCTTTCGGTATTGGGTCGTTTATAATACAATTCTTTATATTACAATATTTTATAATCTTCTGAGGTGTCCTAGCTCTTGACAAACTTTCTCCATTCCTTCCTATTGTATGCCATCTGAGTTGCTTCCTGCCAAGTCTTACCCTTACTCTGCAGTATCTGCGAGATGTCACTGTTCCATTCTTTAATGGGTCTTCCTCTTCTGTTCTTCCCTATTGGTTTGGCGTCCCACACTCTTTTTACTTGTCTATTATTGTCCATCCGGATTAGATGTCCGAACCATGCCAATTTTTTCTCCTTGATTGATTCGAGAATCGGTTTGATTTTTAGTATTTCTCTTATTTCTTCATTTCTGATTCTATCAGTTCTTTTTACTCCGATCATTCTTCTGAGGTATTTCATTTCTGCTGCCTGAATTCTGCTTTGATGCCTTTTGTTTAGTATCCAATTTTCTGCTCCATATGTCACTGTAGGTCTATATATATTGTTTTGTATATTGTCATCTTGGTCTTTGTGGATATTTCTTTGTTATTAAGGAATCCTCTATTTAGTGCTTGGAATAGTTTTCCTGTGTTTTCCATTCTATTGTTAAGATCGTCCTCGATGTCTCCTTTGTTGTTGATTACTGTTCCTAAGTATTTGTATGAATTTGTTTGTATTATTCTTCGTTGGTCTATCATTATTTCTAGTTGATCTTCCGTCACTTGTTTCCTTGATATTTTCATTATCTGAGTCTTCTGTTTGTTTACGTTTAAGTTGTATTTGCTTGCTTCTAGGTTCCATTTCTCTAAGTTGTATTTCAGTTTTTCTGATTTCTGTTCCAATCGATGCAGTATTTCTTGAACGTTTTCTTACATTCTTTCACTATCTCATCTATTACATTTATGACTAGCACTGGGCTGAGACTTCATCCTTGTCTAACTCCTTGAGTTGTTTCAAATGGTTCTGACTGCATATTTGACATTCTTACTGTGTTTATTGTTTTCATGTATATACTCTTTGTTGCTTCTATCAGTTCTTCACTTATTTGCTTCTTTTTTAGGCTTTCCCATATATCTTTTCTTTTGACTGAGTCGAATGCTTTTTCCATGTCTATAAAGCTCAGATATATTTCTCTATTTTTCTTTAAGGCCTTTTCTATGACTTGTTGCATGGTGAATATATGGTCTTGTGTGTTGTGTCCTTTCCTGAATCCACTTTGTACATCCTCTAATTTATGTTCTATTTCTTTTCTGATTTTCCTTTCTATTATGGTTTCGTATACTTTTGCTGCTACACATAGTAGTGATATACCTCTATAGTTCTTACAGTCTCTTGTGTTTCCTTTCTTGTATATAGGTATAATAACGGATATAACGGTGGCATATAACGGATGCATCTCTCCGAACGATGATGTGTGTTCAAGAATCTTCAAGATCTATCGACCGGCTTACAGATCGAGACGCGAAACCAGATGTTAAAATGGTGGCGATGATGTTTACATTCACCGTAAATTGTAAGAAAATAATACAACAGCCAAAAAGTCAAAACAGTTTGAACATTGGGCTGAAAAAGTTCATTCAAATATCAAGATTGCCATGCAGTGCAAATTATAATCACAGTCGTAAATTAGAACGGCTTTGCCCCATGAGATGAACCATTGTCATTAATGTTCAATGGCAGCATCAAAAGCAACCAGACGCCCAAGCATTTGATCCATGTATAAAAAGAGAATTGCATTAGATGCGTCACCTTCTTCGCAAGACATTAGTGCATGTAGTCTGGAAGTCAATTCCTATTGAAGCCAATGAAATTGTTTGGTACTAAAAGATGATCTTATATATAGAATCTTTGAGATAGAAGATGGTACAGAATCTAATATTCAGTTGATTGTACCTAAAATTAAAGTGTCAGAAATATTGCGCAGTTGCATGACGGTTCATCAGGTAGACACTTTGGTATAATAAAGACTCTGCAAAAGGTTCGAGAACGGTTCTATTAGGTGAGCTGTAAAGATGATGTAAGAAAATGGTACCAGAAATGTGAACCGTGTGCAACCAGTTGGTACAGTGGTAAAAATGGTACAGTTGGTAAAAAGGGGTTACCCATGGAAACATATAATATTGGTAGTAGGAATGACGTAATATGCTGAATTAGTAAGTTGCCAGGAGGTAAAGCAAAAGTTGTTCGCATAAATCGTCTTGCACGTTATGCTGACTCAAATTAAACAGAAGAAGCACGAACCCTTCAACATGAGATCAAAGATGAACGGCAACCAAGCTTTAAGGAGTTTATGTCAAAGTACGCAGAGAGAAAGAGTGCTAGATTCGGCGTGACCACAGAAGTTCATCAGGATTTATTTAGTATGCCGAAATACCTCTCTCTAGCCCACTGTGTTGCCCAAGACATGAAGATGGCTAAAGGAATCTCGTCCGTATTCAATAAGAAGTTCGGTCGCTTGGATGAGTTGAAAAATCAGCAGCCTTAAATTGGAAGAATACTGCGATTAGAAGATGGCCATCGATCTTTGTTGTATATGGTGACCAGGAAGTCTTAAGCAAACAAGGCAATGCTACCCTTGAATAATTCTGCCATCCTGGGCATGGACCTACGAGAAAATATATCACAGTATAGCAGCCTCTCTACGTATCCAACTCTTATGATGTACTTTTAAAAAAATGGAATCTTATAAGAAAATTATGTATAATCATAAAAAATTATATATATGTGAATAAATTAAAAAGAGATTGTAAACAAACTTACTTCCATCACTATGAGCTACTCCTTCTCGAAGTAAAAAGTAACGCATACCGTCACTTGAATAAGTTTTTGCACTTTGGAATGGACAAACTACATTTCCTTTAGATTTCGACATCTTTTCTCCATCCACAGTCCAATGAGAATGGCAAAGTATTGTTTTAGGTAGGTCTAACTTTGCTGCTAGAAGAAATGCAGGCCAGTAAATACCATGAAATCTGAAAAAAAAAACTAACTTTAAGACACTATTTGAATACTATTAAATAAAAATTAGAAATATTACTTTTGTATGTATAATTTTCTGTAAATAAAGTAAAGGTGTAAATCATAAACTAACTGAAATAATGAGTACCAGAAGGAGATTTGTTTGTCATAATTCTGATTTAATGTAGTATTAAAAATGCTAATAAAAGAGGGTAATATTAACAGGGTATATCACATATATTAGATAGTAATTCTGTTCAGAAGCAAGAAAGAATTAAAAAAGGTAGTGGAACAACTAGAAAAAGTAAATCGAGAAAAAGGATTTTATATAAACAAAACAAAAACTAATTACATACAGTAAAGTAATTTGAACAAGGACAGTATTTAATAATAAAATAATTTGATAACTACGGATGAAGGAAAATCTATAAGTTTGTACAGGTACTCCAGTCGTCAGAGATGAAAATGACACTAAACCTCTAAAAACCATACGAACAAGCTGAATTTTACTAATAATGTAAATTTTGGGACTCCAAAAAAAATTATTTAATAAGATCATTCCCAAGATCTACAAAGGTGGACATTTTCTTGACAGTCATCCAAGACCGGCTTACGAATTGAGTTATCACCCAACCGATAAAAATCATACCGTTGAAATCTTCACGTCATAAAAAAATGCATGCTACATTTTTTTACAAAAAGAAGGGGGTATAATGATGGTATAATCTTGGTCATACAAGAGAAAATCAAATAGACCACATCGCTATATTAAAAAAAAAGAGATCATCTCTTCTTGATGTACGTAATAAAAGAGGAGCAGACATCGCAAGTGACCATCATCTCGTAATTGTTACCATTAAAATCAAGATGGCAAAAAACAAAATTACGCGAAACACCAAGAGACCAACATACAATCTAAATAAACTAAAAACGATCCCAGGAAGACATATCTTTAGAGAGAAACTTCAACTCAAAACAAGAGAACGTAAAATAAATAGCTGGGAAGATTTCGCAGATATTTTGACAGAAATAGCTGAAGACAAACTGGGTAAAAAAGAGAAAGGTAGAAAGGAATGGATATCGTATGAAACATGGAATCTTATCGACGAAAGAAAACAACCTTAAAAAGATATCCTGCAAGCCAGAACTCTAGAAAGAATAGCACACCGACAACAGGAATATCAAACAATAAATAAATCAGTTAAAAGAAAAGTAAGAAGAGACAAAAGAAGGTGGGCCGAAGAGCTGGCAAAACAAGCAGAAACAGCTGCACAACACAACAGAACAAGGGAGCTTTACTAAATTACTAGACGAGTAACAAAAAATGGGTCCAACTGTTCGAACATTGTAAGATCCAAGACAGGCGAATTACTTACTACAACAGATGACCAAGTAGAGAGATGGAAAGAGCATTTTCAGGAGATGCTAGGTATTCCCAGAGATAACGCAGACGAAATTGTCGAAAACTCGCAGAATATAGACTTGCATATTTCTTGCGAGGCCCCTTCCAAAACGGAGATAATAACAGCTATCAAATCTCTGAGAAACAAGTCACCGGGAATCGATAACATTGCTGCTGAAATACTTAAAGCTGATCCGCATCTAACTGCTGAACTTTTGCTCCCCATAATCCGAAAGGTGTGGGAAACAAATCACATTCCAGTGGGCTGGAAAAAAGGTAACAGTATCAAACTTCCAAAAAAAAGGCAACCTCACACTATGCAAAAATTGGAGAGGAATAACCTTGCTTACTGTCATAAATAAAATTTTCACGACCATCATACTAAAAAGATTAACAAACAAGGTTGAGTTTCGAGCTAATCAAGCAGGCTTTAGACCAGAATCCTCTTGCATTGACGACATTAATAGTGTGAGGGTAATAATGGAATAATCGGTTGAATGGAACACACCCCTATACATGGTTTTTGTTGATTTTGAACGTGCCTTTGATAGCTTGTCTCACGCTGCTATATGGAAAATTTTAGAGCTAAGAAACATCCCGAAAAAAATAATTTCTATTATAAAGTCACTATATGCTGATGCGAAATGTAGCGTAACACACAATGGGATCAACAGTGACGAATTCGACGTACTTACTGGAGTTAGACAGGGATGCGTGCTTTCTCCGTTTCTTTTTAACATAGTTATAGATGTTCTCTCCAAACTAGACTCCGACACAAGAGGGATACAATGGACGTTAACCACACGCCTAAGCGATCTAGAATACGCGGACGATATCTGCCTATTAGGTCAAAGGTTCCAAGATCTGGCTTACCAATTGGAAACATTTTCCACTGAAGCCAATAAAATAGGTTTGAAAATCAATATTAGTAAAACCAACTCCATGAGAATAAATGCAACGAACAACATGCTATTTACTATCGACAATATGCAGATTGAAAATGTGGAAAACTTTACATATCTTGGAAGTGTCATAACAGAAAACGGAGATACAGAAGACGATATTCGTATGAGGATACGAAAAGCCCAACAAGCTTTCAGCACGCTCAACCCTGTTTGGAGATCTGGCGAGTATACTACAAGGACAAGGATCCGAATATTCCGATCAAATGTCATATCATTTTTACGGATGTGAAACCTGGAAAGTGACAAACACCCTCACAGACAAACTGCAGGTCTTTGTTAACAAATGTCTACGAAGAATTGTTCGTATATTCTGGCCTAACACCAACAGAAACGAAGATCTGCTACACCTGACCGAACAAAAGAGGGTACAAAATATTCAAAAGAGTAAAAAGAGTTCAAGAACCACCTTATATATATAATGATGCCATCGAGCATGAGTTCGATCCGGAGTACTGATCTGGTAAGAGCTCCTACCCCAGTTCTTTGAATATTGGTCAAAGGCCACCCACCGTCTTTTCTGTTCTCCATCTTTAATCGATTATTGATCGATCACTTCCGTTGTCGAGTAGTGATCGATTCAGCCACCTCTTACATAGACTAAGTAGTGATTAATCATTCCCCGGTTTTTGAGTATTGACCAAAATATCGACCTTTGCCTTACCCATCTGCATAGCGCTAGTGTTTATCGGTATCAACAGGTATTTAAGTATCAACAGCAGATTTTATTTACAAGGATTCGTTTTTTTTTATTTTTTATTGTAGATGTTATATTTATACAAGTTTATTTTATTTTTAACATTTATTTGAATATATTTTTATTTAGATTAAACTTGTGTTTTACTTGTTTAATAGCGTCTCATGGTTTATCAAGAACTTCTCAACTATTTTCTTGATATTTTTAAGGTATGTACACAATGTAATTATGCTTAATTTTGACAATTCTGTAACGTCCATCCAAACTAACAGATCATGACAATTAGATGTATATTTATTAGGTTATTGTTACAAAAAAACACTGTGTTGGATCCCTCTGTACATAAAAATAGAAAGAGCAAAAGAAAATCCAAAAGCCCAAATTGTCCACATACCGTTCAAAACAATATTAACTAAAATAAACAATGGATTTCGATTATAGAGAGGTAAAGGCTTTTATTTCGCAAGATAAAGTGAGTCCGGCAAGCGTGTAATAGACGAACGGTAGTTGTGTCGAGCCTAAAATAAATATCTAACGGTCGACATTTCAATGTGTAACAGGAAATAAAGGGCATGTTTTGAATACATCCACTTGTTGATTGGTTCATACTAAAGTTTAATTGAGTACAAACCAGGCGCTATTGTTTTAAATACAAATAGCTTGAAAACAATCTGGACCAAAGGGACACAAAATCCAGTGAATGACTATTATGTACACATTTATCCTTACATTTTTGTACTTCCTACATGTAAAATTATGGAAGGAGAAGGAGGTTCGTGATTTAGAACTTAATGTACTAGAAGCGAAAAGTAGCTTGCGCAACATAAAACTATCGGAACTAAAATATACCATATCATAATCATTTCAGGTAGATGATGAAGCTGTTATAAAAATTGCTGTATTTTTTTTATTTCCACTATATCGGATCGAATTATAAATTTAAAAAATGTTTGATCGTGTTTCGATAAATATGTCTCGTAAATATTTTAATTCTTATATGTACTAGATTTGACCTGATGGTAGAAATTCCACTTAATACCTACCTGACACGATGGGTTCCCCTCCGATATAAAAACAGCAATCGAACCTTCTGGAAACAGGCCGCTATAAAAAAACCAGTTCGAGATCACTCGTCGCTCTGTCTGTTGTGGGATTTTCCTTTTATATTATTCGAGAGTTCCGGAAGCCGACCTTCTCGAATAACGGCATGATATATAAATAGAAACTTTTTTGTAGAGAACAGCCAGTAAGAAGATAAAAAGCGCGCCGCGTTTTAAATGTAACGCTCGTATAAATAATTATTATTGTAAGATAAATTAGTATAAATAAACTTTAAATTAAGTTGTAAGTGTTATAAATATAGAACCTTTGATAATAATAAATACAATAAATTAGAATTAATAAATATACAACAATCGTTTAGTTTTGTGTAATGCGCGCATATGCTTCTATTCTGCATCTATACAAGTATATACATCGACAGTGCAAGTAAACTAGAAGAAATTGAGAAGTTCTATGCTGGTGTAAAAACTGTTACTGACCAACTTAAGACTAAAGATTTCATCATTTTGATAGGTGACCTTAATGTTAAGATAGGAAAAGGCAGATAAAGTAACATTATTTGAGATCTGGACTGGACGATAGAAATGAAAGGGAAGACTATTTCGCAGATTTTTGTAAAAAGTATAATCTATGTATAATTAATACCTTTTTCAGACTACCTAAACGGAGATTATACACGTGGAAATCTCCAGCAAAAACCCCTAATAATATTGTAAGGAACTAAATTGACCACATAGCCATCGTTAAGCGTTACAGAAATGCAGTAGAATCTGTAAAAACTTTTCCTAGTGACAATGTTCCACGTGACCACAGTCTGTTGTTGGCCGCATTAAAATTCAAGCTTACAGAATAAAACAACAGCGATCTTCTAACAAACTAAATATGAATTTTATTAAAAACAACAACGTCAGGTCAGATCAAACAATCTAGATAGCAACTTTGAGAATAACGACCAAGACGACAGTTTAACTCCAAACTTAAAAGATACCAATCGAAATAAGAACAATGGAGGAACGAGGAAATTTTGAATGTAATTTTCAAACAACGCAAATTTAAGAATCAAAATGTCGAAATATATAAACGAATTAATAAGTAAATAAGCACTAAAATACGAGCTGCAAAGGAAACATACTTCAAAAAAATGTTTGTAAATTGAATAGTTACGTTATACGAGTTAGTAGAAAGGGCCTCACTTTACCCCATTTTGATCTTTGATCCCACTTTTGGTGAAGGCGTGTATTATGTCACTTTAGGTGTACGTCAGATCACGTTAGGTAACACGTTAGGTGTGCGTCAGATTACGTTAGGTTACGTCAGCTGTAAGTCAGATCACGTACTCGTTTACTAACAAAGTTATGGCTGTGTAAAGTGAATGGCATGAAAATTAAGGTAGATTATATATATTAATATATATATATATATATATATATATATATATATATATATATATATATATTGTACCGTTTTTAAATAAAACGAGCGGTTCGAATTTATATAAATATATTTATTTATGACTTTACAGTTCGGTATTCTCTTATCAACTAAACTTATTCCTAAGATCGTTACATATATATACTAAAGTTACTATTTTCTAGAAAGTTCCCACCTCTAGGCGAACGCGATAGATCTTTCTCGAAATATCGAGTCGCTTTCGAGATGCCGCCGCGCCGCATGGAAGCATGAGGTGCTGTTTCGAGATGCAACCTTATACGTGCCTCGTTAAATCCACGTTCGTAACACTGCTCCCCTCTTAGATCTGAGCGTCCCGATCAGCAACTCTATATGTAGGCCCAGGATGGCGGAATCTACAGGACTCTCCAGCTCTGCATGAACCCCTCAGAAAGAAATAACAGTCTACTGTCTTTGAAGGACACAATCTCTTTGGATTAGTGCAACACACGGTAATTCTTACACCGGTTTCTCGGAAGATCACTTCTAGCATGCTTCTGACAATCTTCCAATCCAGATTATCTAGTGCATGGCCTATCTTGGGTAAGGCCAAATTCTTAATGTCGTAATTGCAGACAATTTTCTTCAAATTAGTTAGAGCACACCATATATCCTCGTAGGTTGCCCTGTCTGTATACGACTTCCTGGTCACCATATACAGCAAAGATCGAGAACCATCTTCTAATCTCAGTACTCTTCCAACTTTAGGCTGCTGGTTTTTTAACTCGTCCAAACGACCGAACTTCTTATAAAATACGGATGAGATTCCTTTGGTCATCTCAAGATCTTGGGCAACACAGTGGGCTAGAGTGACGTTATGCGGAACACTAAAAAGATCCTGCTGAACTTCTGTCGTCACGCCGAATCTAGCATTCTTTCTCTCTGCGTAATTTGACATAAACTCCTTAAAGCTTGGTCGCCGTTTATCTTTGATCTCATGTTGAAGGGTTCGGACTTCTTCGGTTTCATTTGAGCCAGCATAAGGGGCAAGACGATTTATGTGAACTACTTTTGGTTTGCCTTTCGGCAACTTCTTAATTCGGTATATTACGTCATTTATTCTCTTTTTAATTTCATACGGACCCTCCCATTGTCTTTGCAGTTTAGGAGACAAGCCACGACGACGTTGTGGATTATAAAGCCAAACAAGATCACCTACTTTATAGCTTTCATTCTTGCATCGAGAATCGTATTGATCTTTCATTCTGTCACTGGCTAACTGGATGTGTTGTCGGGCAAGTTCATGAATGCTGTTCATTCTTAACTTCAGACGATCGACATAATCTTCGCTTGCAACATGTTCTTCGGAAGGTCTGCAGCCAAACTCTAGGTCGCAGGGCAAACGAACTTCACGACCTAACATCAGGCAGGTTGGAGTCTGGCCTGTAGTTTCATTCACGGCCGAGCGGTATGCCATTAAGAATAAATGAATGTGCTGATCCCAATCTCTTTGATGTTTTGATACAACTTTGGACAGGTGTTTACCCATCGTTCGGTTCATCCTCTCGACCATTCCATCTGATTGAGGATGCAGGGGTGTCGTTCTGGTCTTATTGACACCAATCAATTTACAAACGTTTTGGAAAAGGTTTGACTCGAAGTTTCGCCCTTGGTCGGAGTGGATCTCCAAGGGAACACCAAATCGGCTAAAGAATTCTTTAACAAGTACCTCTGCAACGGTAGCAGCTTCTTGATTTGGTAACGCATAGGCCTCAGTCCATTTCGTAAAATAATCCATGGCTACCAGGATATATTTATTTCCATCATTCGTCTCTGGAAGTGGACCTGCAATGTCGATTGCTACTCTCTCCATAGGACTACCAACATTGTACTGTTTCATGGGTGCCCTCTTTTTACCAACTGGACCATTACTAGTTGCACACAGTTCACATTTCCGGCACCATCTTCTTACATCATCTTTACAGTTCACCCAATAGAACCGTTCTCGAACCTTTTGCAGAGTCTTCGTAATACCAAAGTGTCCACCTGATGCACCGTCATGCAACTGACGCAATACTTCGGACACTTTACTTTTAGGTACAATCAACTGAAGCTTAGTTTCTGTACCATCATCGTTCTCAAAGGTTTTATACAGAAGATCATCTTTCAGCACTAGGCAATTCCATTGGCTCCAGTAACACTTGACTTCGGGACTACATGCACTAATGTCTTGCCAAGAAGGTCTTTCACTTCGACGCACCCAATCCAATACTCTTTTTATACATGGATCATCTGCTTGGGCGTCTTGTAGCTGTTGAGGCTGCCATTGGTCATTAATAACGGTGGTTCGTCTAACGGGGCAAAATCGGTCTTCTAATTCAAGACAATGATTACGATTTGCACTGTATGGCCGTCTTGATTGAACATCAGCATTTGAATGACTTTTTCCAGCCCAGTGCTCGATCTGTTCTAGCTTTCTGACTGTTGTATTATTTTCTTGCACTTTGTGGCGAATGTGACCTTCGTTGTTACCATTCCAATATCTGGGTTCACGTTTCTTCGGCATCATGTTACGAACTACTTTCCGTACGATTTCCTCTAGACGTTTATCGTTTCGTTCGTCACTTTCTTCAGAGGTTCGTACTTGATAGCTCCGTGAAACTCGACTAGCTATCTCATGTTCCAAGGCAATGGCGAGCGCTTCATCTAAAACTTTTGGTCTTGCTAGTCGTAAAGCTTTCTGTAGTTCACTGTCTCTCAACCCATTGACGAAGGCATCTACAGCAATTTCTTCCAAAATGTTGTCTGGTACCTCTGGATAGGCCAACAGCGCTATACGAGCAATATCTGCTTCAAATTCTTGCAAACTCTCACTTGCTCGTTGAATTCTACTTCTTATTTGTACTTTGTAGACTTGTTGTAGATGGGCATCTCCGTAACGTTTGTCTAGTCGAGTAAGCAAGGTCTGGTAACATTTTTCTTGGCCCTTAGGAATCGATCTTAGGATATCCGCAGCATCACCTCGTAAAGCAGCAGTCAAGGAAACGGCTTTTTCTTGTTCTGTCCAATGATTGGCTGTCGCAATAGCTTCAAATTGTCTAAGGTATATGGACCAAGAGGACTTTCCATCAAACGGTGGCAATTTGAATCTCATATGATGTGTCGTTTCGTCTCTCGGTGATTCTTCTTTCACTACCGGATCTAAGGCTACCGTATTAACGGGTGGTAGCACTTTCGTATTAGTTATCATGGTCTCTAATTGTTTGATCTTCTCTTCTACGTTGTTTACATTTTTCTGCATCTGATCAAATGTTCTTGAGACTTCTTCAAATTTCTCATTGTTTTGATTACATATTTCTTTAATTATTTGAGAAGTCTCGTCGAATCTTCTAGCAACATTTTCAAATTTCTCGTCGTTTTGTCTAGCTACTTCTTTAATAATTTGATACGTTTCATCGAATCTTTCATCATATTTTTTAGAAGTTTCTTCAATTTTTTTAGAAGTTTCTTCAATAATCATTTGCGACACATTTTTTATTTTCGTTAAAACTGCTTCATCTGCTGACTGGAACTGGAATGTCTCTGGGTCATCTCCATTTTTGTTAAGAACATTCTTTAGTCGTTCTTGGAGGATCTTCTTGGACCCGTTGCATTCTTCATCGCGTTCTTCTAGTTGCTCACGCAACTGTTTTACTGAAAGTTGTACTAGCAGCATCTTCGATCAGGCACACACGTACTTTTTAAATGTTCTTTCGTACAACGATCACTACCGAACTACGCGGATGTTCCCGACGAACAATACTTTTCAAAAGTTCAAAAGTCTCTTTTTTCCACTGTTGGATTTATCTTTAAATAAATCAATTGTCCTCACACGGTGACACCAACTGTACCGTTTTTAAATAAAACGAGCGGTTCGAATTTATATAAATATATTTATTTATGACTTTACAGTTCGGTATTCTCTTATCAACTAAACTTATTCCTAAGATCGTTACATATATATACTAAAGTTACTATTTTCTAGAAAGTTCCCACCTCTAGGCGAACGCGATAGATCTTTCTCGAAATATCGAGTCGCTTTCGAGATGCCGCCGCGCCGCATGGAAGCATGAGGTGCTGTTTCGAGATGCAACCGTTATACGTGCCTCGTTAAATGCACGTTCGTAACAATATATATATATATATATATATTATATATATATATATATATATATATAATATATATATATAATATATAAACTATTTTTATGAAAGCACAAAGAGGAAAAACCGGACTATTTAATTCAGGTAACCTAGCAAACGACAAAAATATAACGATTTACGAATTTGCAAGATCAGGATAGCGAGCTGACATTTTTATGGTACCTTTTGTACTAATAACTCTTGTGAGTTGAACAGCCGTCTTGATACAACCACATTTCATATTAATAGGTAATTCTCGAACTGCCGGAATTATGTGATTTCTCAGTCCATCTAGGCATTTATGACGACACAAAGTGCCCATAATGAAAAAAGAACCAATTACGTTATCACCTAAAATACCAGCCCAGACGTTGACTTTTTGACGGTGTTGTGTTTTTTTAAGGAACACTTATGTGCGAAATTTCTGTAGAGTACCTTATGGTAACAGACTGATTGTGATGGCCAGTTTAAGAAAAGGAAGACTTATCTGTAAATAAGATTTTTTTCATGAAATCTTCGTCACGATTATTTTGTATGTATATATATATATATAAATATATATATATATATATATATAAATATACGTATATATATATATATATATATATATATAAATATATATATATATATATATATATAATATATATATATATATATATATATAAATTGCATCGTCATAAACCACAAAACCACAATCATGTAAATTTTTAATGCTCTGTATATGACAAAATTATTAGTTTTAGAAAGGTTTTTCGCCGAAATATGAATGTTTGGTAAGGCGTCACAACAATAAGGGATTATTCGGAAAGCTATTTATAGGGTGAAAAATCCAGTAACCCGTATATAGTTCAAAGAGCGATTATTGTCTAAAGTAGACAGCTTTTAAAATATTCTGTTGTAATAGTTTTTTAAAAATAGATAACAATTTTTGTAAAGTGTAGAAGTAGGTTGTGGTTATAAAGGTATAAGGAATTTTATTTATTCTTGGAACTCCAGAAAGAACAAGCAAATATGAAAGTTTGAGAATTTCTTTAGAATTACAAGAGAGGTTGAATTTGGTAAATTATATGGTATGGTTTAAAGGTTTTTTTTATTGGATGAAAAATAATGATGGAAAGTGAGAACGAGCCGATGTCTGAAATGAATGAGTAGATTTTGACAGTTGTGTTTGTTCGATCGAAAGGAGAAGTCAAGTTTTGAAGACCGTGTATTGGAAAAGTACAGCAGGTCGTGTTAAAAGTTACAAGTGTTATTAGCGGAATAGTGGAACGGATGATAGGCCAAGTAGAGAGGTTCTTTTGAAAACTCCTTAGAGTCTGATGTGTCCAGTTGTGTAAGTAACGAGGAAAAGTTTGTTTGAATTTGTTTCACCTAGTCGAAACTGCTTCAATCCAGAATTCGTTCTCACAAATATGACAAGAACAACGTCACTGCGCTCACAAAACATGAAAGTGAGAAGAAGCATAAATTTGACTTCGAAAACATAAAAATTTTAAAAATCGAACAAAACAAAAAGAAGAGATAGATATACGAATCAATAGAAATAAAAAGAAATACCAACGCAATAAATCACAAAAAAGATACACAAAACCTAAATAAAATA